>MU224021.1:721114-758879 GCA_018584345.1 Thuja plicata | reverse complement strand
ATATACATATATATATATATATATACATATATATATATACATATATATATATATATACATATATATATATATATAGTGGTAATTCCACTTTTGCTTTAAAAAAAAATTAAATACTAAATCAAATACATTGAAATATTGGAAAATATGACGGCATTTCCATTCATATATTAAAACTATATTTCAAAGAAAAGAGTAATATTATTTTTAAATTAAAATATTTAAATATTACCCTATAAATGTAATATATTAAAATTTTAGAAAATATGATGGCATTGTCATCCATATAAAACATTATAAACTAAAACTAAAACATTATAAAGTAAATTATATCTATAAACCTAAAACATTAAAAAGTAAATCTTAAACTAATATATAAAATATATCTAAAACATTAAAAAGTAAATAAAACATTAAAATATTATAAACTAAATCTAAATCTAAATGACAACATTGTCTTCTATATTTTAAAATACTAAAAAGTAAATATTAATATTCAACCTAAATCTAAATATTAAATCTAAATCTAAATATTTAAATTATATAAAAAAACAAAGTAATTAAAGAAATAAATATGAAAGGCTCTCTGCATTCTTGTCTCTCCAAATTCCTCTCCAAATCTCGAAAAGCATGCAATTTTTTTTTTTTTAAATTATTTTCTTCAAATGTCATTTGACACTCATTTATTTTTTGGACTTTTATGGCCTTATATTTCTGTTTTTATTTTATTTTCAAATTTTTCTAATGTCATTTGGCATTTTTGAAGTTTACAAAAACAAAGTAATTAAAGAAATAAATATGAAAGACTCTTCAAATTCCTCTTTGCATGCTTGTCTCTCCAAATTCCTCCCCAAATCCGAAAAAGCATGCAATTTTTTTTAAAAAAAATAATTTTCATCAAATGTCATTTGGTACTCCTTTATTTTTGGCCTTTTATGGCCTTATATTTCAATTTTTTTATTTTTCATATTTTTCTAATGCCATTTGGCATTTTTGAAGTTTTTTTAAAATTAAAATATTAAAAAACAATATTTAAATTAAAAAGGTAATATTTAAATAATAATTGTAATATATTGAAATTTTTGAAAATATGGCAGCATATAAAAATATTAAAAATTAAAATTAATCATTATAAAGTAAATCTTAAATAATAAAAAGTAAATCTAAAATTAATATATAAGATATATCTAAAACATTAAAACATTATAGACTAAATCTAAATCTAAATGACAATATTGCCCTCCATATTTTAAAATACTAAAAATTAAATGTAAATATTAAACCTAAATCTAAATATTTAAAGTAAATCTAAATATTTAAACTATATTAAAAAAAAAAGTAATTAAAGAAATAAATATTTCACCTTTAAATCTTCTGCAAAACTATCTCTTCAATTCTCCTCCAAAGCTCTCAGGCTCTTCTCTACAAAACAATAAATTAAATGAGGGAAGAACTCTTTTATAATTTGAATGTGTCTCCTCATCTTCCTCAAATGATGCTTCTTTCCATGTCTTGTAACGTTAAAAAGTAAATCTAAAATTACTATATAAAATATATCTAAAATATTAAAAAATAAATTAAAAACATTAAAGCATTATAGACTAAATCTAAATCTAAATGGCAATATTGTAGATATTAAACCTCAATCTAAATCTAAATTTAAATATTTAAACTATATACAAAAACAATGTAATTAACTCTGCAAAACAAAAAATTAAATGAGGGAAAAACTCTTTTATAATTTGAGAGCATCTCCCCATATTCCCCAAAGGATGCCTCTTTGCATGCCTTGTCTCTTCAAATGCCATTTGGTACTCCTCTATTTTTCGGCCTTTTATGACCTTATATTTCAATTTTCTTTATTTTCAGATTTTCCTAATGGCATTTGGCATTTTTGAAGGTTTTTTTTTTTTTTTTTTTAAATTTATTTTTTTGTAACTCCCACCAAATTTTTTTTATGTACACGACATATTCCTGAGAATATGTTGTGCTAGTATCTAGCCCTTTCTCCCATTGTAAGAATGCCTCTCGACGTAATAATTTATTTAATATAAATATATGTTCTTATATTTTTAATAGCATTTTATCTAATGTAATATTAAAATGCATTTAAATTTTACCTTTAGTTTCCTATCAGTGTATCCTTTGAACTTCCTATAGGTATAGGTTCTAGTATATAAATCTACTCTCTAATTGACACTCTTCACTCTAAGGTCATATACTAATAGATACCCTTCATTCTAATGTCTATAAGGTAGGTGTCTATTTGTAAACTATAAAACATATAATTATTTTTTTAATTAAGAAAAAAATTCATCACATCCCACAAGGGTAGGGTTTTCCTTTTAAGGTTACATCAAATGATAGGAATAAAATGATCATTGAAGACAAGAGTGTCTATTCCTATCATTTTCCTCAATGAACAATTGGAATACCTTTGAGCTTCTAATATAGCCACTACAATTTTATGAGAATTCTATCATTTCTATCTAAAAATTTATGATTTCTTCTAATGGTTAGATATGACTTTAATCTTAAAATATCTACATCTAATTGGATTAAACACTCTTTGATCTATAATTTATATTGATGGAGTTGAATGGTGTTAATCTCTAAGTTTTTGTTGATTATTTAGTGTCCACACTTAGTCATTTATCTAGGCAGTTTTGGTAGGCTACCACTGCGGCCGAGCTAAAATAGTATAGGCCGAGCCACCTAACAAGTTGTTTCCGAGAAGAACAGATCATAGATGCCAAGCTACCCAAAAAGTCCATGTTGAGCAATAGGAGACTTAAGTGCCGAGCAAGATAGTTTTGACATACTTGTCTAAAATGTCACAAACTTTAAGGTAAAATGTTTTGGCCGACTTATGAGAGTTTTGGGCCAACATATGTAAGCATTTAATATTCTCTACAGAGTTAATTATGCATTTAATTGTTTTATCCTATGCTGGCATGAATCCAATCAGAAAATTGGAATGCCTTGGAGGCATAAGTATAAGATCTTGGTCGTTGATCTAGATCTTGTTGCCAGATTTGTAAAGACATATAAGATTGCTTCTTACCCTAATTTTAATATAGAGAGAAGAAGGGTGTGCATTCATTTGAGATGTGCAGAGGGTTATTTTGTGAAGGAAGCATAGATCTTGAAGAGTGACAGAGCAGTGAACAACAGAGTAAAGACATATCAGATTATAAGATAAGAAAAGGTATTGTAAAGAGGAGATCTGTTATCAGCATCGAAGTGCACATTGAAGGATCAATACTTGAGACATTCTAACAAGTGTATCAGGTGAAATCTCTTAACAAAGTGGTTCTAGTAGACCTTTCTAAATCTCTTAGTAGAGTGCTTACTTTACTGTAAGTTGAAATCCTTTCTCAAGGTAGATTGTAATGATCTAAAGCTCTTAACCAGGCAGATCTTTAACCAGGTAGATTGCATATTGTAATCAAACTTTTGTATCCCTAACATGCACACTTTATTGCTGCAGTAGTGAAGAATTTGTGGGTGTCATCCCCACCCCAGTTTTACATATTTGGATTTTTGGGTTACCAAATTATGTGTATTGTGTTATTCATTTACTATCATGGATGCTACTAGATGTTAGATCGATTACATATTTATATGTTTGTGGATCAGTTTGTCTTAAAGTGATTAAAGTTCAAGATCTGATTCACCCCCCCAGTATCTTGCTTTCCTAATATTTCATTTCCAATAGATGGATCACAACAATGCAATTGTGTAGAGAAAGGATTTCAATTGTTAGTCCTAAGATCATATTATTGAGAAGGGGGGGGAATCGGTAATCTACCAAATAATCCAACTATTTAACCTCTTTAACTTAAACCAACATTCACAAGATTAACCTTACTTACAACAAATAAAAATCATAAACATGCAAGTCCATCCACAATGCTGACAAAAAATTATCTCATGGAAACCCAAAAAGGGAGAAAACCATGGTGGGAATTAGTACCCACTAAATGATGTACTCTTCTGAAGTATGCCCTATGAGGATCTTAGCGTTTACAACAAAACTATTAGGTGCTACCTGATTAAGGGATTTTCCTTAGGCATGTTTGGACCTTTACCCTACTAAGAGTAGCCTTTGATGACATATAACTGATTAAATGTTTGAGGATGTTAAGTTGGTGATTACCAAAATGTAGAAAGATAATGCAAGACATTAAATCAGTTAATGCATTGTATTGTCATTGATGTCAACTTGATATAATCTGATTGGTTATATACAAAGTGTCAAATACTTCAGAGAATCATAGAGATAAACATTATTCTTTCAGTAATGCATAAAATATTAGCATTCACTAAGTAACTAAAAACACCGACGGGCAGTGCACCCTAACGGACAGAGAAAACCAAATGTAAAGACACAATGTTGCTTGAGAAAGAAACCCAACAAGTATTATTGACGAGCAGAATCACAAGCTTTACCGATGGTCAAAATTGTAGTATTAGTCGATGGACAGACGACCCTGATGGAGAAATCTGAGGAGAATTAAAGTGTTGACTGAAGCTATCAAAGAGTTAAAATACTGAAGAGAACTGAAGTTCGGAAATGAAAAAATACTTAGCTAGCAGAGCTAAAGATGGAGTTAACTGGTTCTTAACATTTTTTTTCATCAATAAGTTAAAGCCAGAGATAAGTAAAATATTTAAAGATTTTTTAGCCAGTTGTCAAAGAGATTTCTACGAGATAAAATAGGAGTAAAGCTTTAAATCAAGATTGGCTAAGATTCTAGATCACGCCAAGAACACAAAAATCAAGAAGTAAGAAACAGTGATATCATGTCTATAAAGAGACAATATAATTCATTATGAATTAGGGGAGTGAATATAGAAAGAGGATTCTGAAGAGAAACTGATGAAGAACAACTTCATAAAGTCCTAATCAATCAAGCTAAATAACAGATCTATTTCTATGGATACTGAGCAACAGAGCATAGCATCACCGAGCAGAAAGAAGTGGAGAAAAGGTATTGAAAAGATACATTGATCAAAAAGGTATAATGAGATTATAATAGATCTGAAAATTTGCAAGTCTAAGTTTTATGTGTGAACAGATCATTTACTATTTTAGTTTAACCATTGATTCATGAAGTCTCTTAATCGAGAAGGACTTAAAAATCCTTTCTATATTGAGATACATCCCAAGGAGTATCAAAAAGTTTGATCATGAAGATAGCATGAGATCATAGATACCATTTGAAAAACTACACTGGGTTTGGTCATAGAAGGTAGCATAGAGATGCATGATATCAAGTGAAAAACTATTCTATGTAAATCCTCTAACAAGGTCACACCTAATAGTGTGTTTCTAACCTTTAACAGGTTTGGTTCTTCACCGAGCTCACTTCAAAAGAATGAAAATTTTGGGTTACTGGTCCCTAGTGGGTTTTTCCCTTAACAGGGTTTCCATGTTAAAATCCATGTGTCAATGTGTTTATGAGTCATTACATTAGTGTTTTGCATTACACATAACTAATTCTGGATTGATCAGTATACACTAAGAAATTTACTATTTTTTGGTAAATGAAAGACTGCTAATCGGTAAACAATAAGAACAAGGTTTAAAAGTGAACTCTAAGCAGTAGTTATTTGTTATTATTATTTGAAGGCATACATCTTGTAGGACTAAAGATAACTAGAGGCTTAATATTGTGGTACTAAGTTTTTGGGTTGATTTATTGGAATATTTTTGAGGCCACTAATTTACCCCCCCTCTCAGTTATTCTAACAATTGGTATCATAGCTTGTGTGCTTAGAAAGGGAGTTTAATAGACCAAGAAAAAGATCACAAGATGAACAGACGAGATGTGCCCAAAATGAATAAAGACAACTTTGCATCATGGCAAAGTAGAATAAGACTCCACCTATCTGGTATTGGTAATGATGTTACTCAACACCTTGATACTGAATATGTGTTGCCTATAGGACCTCACACACTTGAGAAATTGAGAGAAAAGCATGAGCATAATTTCATGATGATAGAACTTGCCTCCTCACTCTCTGATGTTGAGTTTGAAGATGTCAAAACCTGCACCTCTATAAATAAAATGTGGGATAAAATAAAGCTGGTACATGGAGAAGATGTTAATGTACTAAGAGCCAAGGTAGAAATCCTAAGAGGGAGGTTTGATGACCTAAGGATGAAAGAAGGAGAAAATATCACTTAGTATAGTTGCAGAATAAAAGAGGTAGTCAATTCTATCTGAGGAGTTGGAGGTGTACTTGAAGAGGAGATAGTGGTAAGTAAAATCCTAAGAACCTTACTGCCTATATATGCTATTAGAGTATCTTCTATACAAGAAATGAGAGCAGTTACAAACAATACTGTTGCTCTAGATAGTCTGATTGGTAGACTAATATCATTTGAGATGAATAACTTTGATAATAGTTTCTTACCATCTATAGAATCTGCATTCAAATCTTCTTTGAAAATAAGTAAATCAAGTAACAAACACACTATGAGGAATGATAGTGAAAGTGATAGTGATGACCAATGACTTGATGAGATTGAAGCATTAATGGCTAGAAGAATGCAGAGAGGCAAAGGTAGATACAAAGGTAAATTACCACTTGTATGTTTTAATTGTAAAGAGGTTGGACAATTTGCTGCAAGATGTCCTAATAGAAGAAAAGATGATAGAACATATGAAAAGACCGGTGATAAACAAAATTTTGAAACTTTTGAATACTATAATGGTGGATCAGTAAGAATGGGTAATGACACACCTTGTCTAGTTGAAGGTAAAGGAAACATATTGTTGAATAACCTGATCAAATGTGAAAATTCTTACTGGGTAAAAGGACTTAATTATAATCTATTGAGTGTTTCACAACTGAATAACACAGGTCACCAAGTAGAATTTGAAAATAAGAAGGCAAACATCTTCAATGAATCAAGAAGGTTGATTGGAACTGGTGAAAAAACAAAAGGTGACCTTTTTTATCTTGATGACATTAACACCACTTGTTTAATGGATAGAAACAAAGACATATGGTTGTGGCATAAAAGACTATGCCATGTGAATTTTGATAACATGATAAAGATAAGCAATAAAAGGAAAGTAAGAGGCTTACTGAGAATGTCTAAGACCGAACATATCATGTGCAAGAATTGTCAAAAAGGTAAGATGACAAAGTCTAGTTTCAAGAGTAAAACCCATACATCTGATGCAATTCTAGAATTAGTCCATACTAATCTATGTGGACCCATGAGGACAAAGAGTTACTATGGTGATAGGTATTTCATTCTCTTTCTAGATGATTATTCTAGAATGATGACAATTATGTTCTTAAAAGATAAATCAGAAGCATTCAAGATGTTTAAATGGTATAAGGCTATGGTAGAAAAACAAAGTGGCAAAGAATTAAAATGCTTAAGATCAGATGGAGGAGGGGAATTTATTTTAGATGAATTCACTAACTTCTGTAATGAGAATGGAATTAAAAGATAGGTTTATGCACCAAGAACACCACAACAAAATGGGATTGTTGAAAGAAGAAACAGATCCACTGTTGATTGTGCAAGAACATTGATGATTGATAAAAGCATCACTCAAAATTTATGGAGGGAAGCCATCAGTATTGTTGTCTACACATTAAACATAGTACAATTGAAGGACACAAAGAAGACATCCTATGAGCTTTGGTATGATTACACACCCAATGTAAGTTACTTAAGAATTTTTGGTAGTCAATGTTATATTTTGAAAGATGATAGAAATGGAAAGCTTGACTCCAAAATTGATGAAGGTATCTTTCTAGGGTATTCCACCAAAAGTAAGGCTTATAAGTGTCTTAACAAGTCCTCTAACAAGGTCATGTTAGGATTGGATTATACTGAGAGGGGGGTGAATCAATATAATAGCACTTTAAACTAATTATTCAATTACTTAAACATCAACCATACATTTGCAGTAAAGTAAAGAACATAATAAAATTACACAATACTCATAACGCCATGATTTATTTATGAGGAAACTCTTGCCAAGGGAAAACCCCGGTGGGGATGATACCCACAAGCATGTACTAAAGTATAATGTCCCTGTAAGGAGACCTAGCCCTGTTAGGTGATGAATATTACATAGTATATTTCCTTGTTAGAGGAATAAAAACCCTATTAAAGGTTCACAACACCCTGTTAGGGGCTTCTGAGCTTAAAACTCTTACAATGTAATTTTTTTACAAAAGGTTCTCAGTCATAAACAAAAACAAGCATCACAAATGCTTTGATAGTTCCTTTATAGCTCTTCCATTCTCTTCTCTGTCATTCACATGTCCTCCCTTCTTGATAAATATTACATCCACACTCATACATACATAATCTTTACCAAAAATATCTTACATATATATCTCATAACTTTACAAAGTCGACTCTCTAGATGAATATTATAAATATTACAAAGTTGGTCTTCAAAACATAATACATTTAATATAGTAAATATCAAATGCATAGTCAGTGCTCTTGCATATTCAAAGTATAGACTATCAAAAACCAAAATACAACTTTGATTTCCTGGAGTCCAAGTCATACTCCCTCAGTCTTCGTTGTTGTCCAACTGCTCTGTATCGTTGTTCTTCTGCAGTCTGTCTATCTTTAAATCCTTATAACTCATCATAAACTTAACCAAATTCAAATAGATCTTAGGTGGAGGTCATACATACTCCATACTATCTTCCTCTAAGGTCACTTTCCCTAATTCATTGATCTCTATCTTTGACATCCAAAATACTTCTATATCACTGCTACTATACTTAGTCAATTTTTGAATCAACAAAATTTAACTTCGAAGTAATCGATCTTAAACCCAGACGTGTTACCATAAATGAAAACCAAAAAGTGAATCAAAATTACCAAAATAGACCACTTTCCAAAAATCTCAACCTTTTGCATTGATGGCAACACTTAACAAAAAAAATATCCAAGTGTTCGAACTAAACAAAACTGTCTCTTCTTCTCCTTATCTCTTCTCCATATTTTTCTCTCTTTCTTTATATATATATTTTTATTGTATCCTTCTCTTTTTCATCATAATTTTTTTCTTCTCTTCTCCCCCTTTGACAATAATGACAAAGGTGCATATAAAAAAATATGTCTTAGTTCTTGCTTACCAGTTTCAGAACATCTTGAAAAGAGTCTTCCAAAATCTTTACTTCTCTGATCCATGTCTTGAACAAAATTTGACTAATGTGAATCAAACCATTCATTATAAATGATGTAGTTTCAGTTTCTTTCAACTCTATGGGAAATCCTTTGGCTAATGAATCTGCAACCTTCTCTAAATCTGAGAGATGAGCTTCAAGTATGGATAATTTCAGAGTGATAAAGCTCCTCAGCAAATTGAAACTACTTAATACTCTCCCTTTCTCATTATCCAATACACTGAGCTTGGCCAATATGCTTGTAACTTCTATGTCTAGTTCTATTGTGGATTGTGAAGATGTTTTACAACCGTCCATCAAGCTGTTCAAATTTTCTCTCTCCTTGGCAATAATGTCCTCAACATTCTGAATGTGTCTAACTGGATTCATGCAATAGCGAAATAGTTTTCTCCCATGTCCAATGCAGTTCTTTGCATTTATCAAACAAGTTTTTACAATCCCAAAGTCCCATGAGATGGACTTGTAGAATTCTGTCAGTTTCTTCTCTGAATATGTCTTCTTAGCCTTCTCTTCTACAATCTTCAACAAATTCATCAAGTGTAATCTTCAAGTTTTCAATGTCATCTTTGTGCTGGAAAACTATAGGTACTAGAATAAATTTATTCACAGTATCAATAGCTCTTGAGATTACTTTTATCTTCTTATCTCCTTTCTATTCAGATATTTCCTTTGCTTTGTTTAATGCGGTGAATGCCAGCTTTACCAATTCAACTTCATCCATGCTGTCCACATTTACATCAGTGCTTGCCAACAATGAAATAGATGGTGAGTTAATTTCTTTCTTTTCAACTCTTTGTTGTTATATCTTCTATTCATCATCCTCTTTTTTTTCAACTTCATCTTTTTTTTCTACTTCATTTGCAATAGAGGTGTCCAAATTTCTTGCAAAAGGGTCCTTCTCATCTTTTGAGGGGTCAAGGGTCACTGCCACACCAGAGACATAGAAATATGGTGGAGGATCTGCTTCGTTCTTCTCTGTAGAGGTCTCTGTCACCTTAGGCCTTTCACCCATTCCCAATTGTGTGGAAATTTTGTTTTAGGAGGTGAGGGCTTGCCAGAACTAGATCTCATTAGAATATTCTCTAATGCCTTCTGAGTTTCCTCAGTCACTTCATCATACCTCCTTCCCATTATCTTCAATCTTTAGCTTGTCTAATTCCTCATATCTGTCATAGTATTTATCAATTGAAACCAATTTACCTTGTTTGATTACTCTTTTCTCTAGCATCTTCATGTCAGGTTTCCAAATATGTGTTTTCTATTTTCTTCTCTTCTCCTGCTATTCTTTTCTCTTTAGGATTGCTTGATCTTGTGACTCTAGGAGTGACAACCTTTTCTTGTTCTGTTTGTTATTGTGGAGGAGGTGGACTATCTTGCATAACTACCTTAGGAATGATAGGGGTATCCATACTTCCACTTGCTACTCCAAGAGATCTCTCTTCCATCTTTCCTTTGAATTCTTTCAATTCCTCTTCTATAAGTCCAGCTTGTATGCCGCAATCATGAATAAGGTTAGCAATTTTCCTTTTCCTTAGTCCTCTAGGCTGTTCCTCTTTCACCTTTGCTGAATTTTATTCATAGGTTCCCCATCTCTCTTCTGTTGTGTCAACTTCTGATGCAAGGACATGTTCTACTTGCATGGTTATTATTTCAGAACTAACTTCATAACCCATGGGGTAGCACCACTTCTTCCTAGGTGTAACTACTTCAAAACATACACAATTAGTTTCAACCATGAAAAAGATTGTATCCTTATACTTTTCCACAATTTCCTCATGTAACTTGTATCTTGTCTTCATCTATTTCTGTAGAATCTTGATCATGACAAATAATTCTCCATCTACCCAAGTAGTATTTTGTCTTTTGTAGCTCTGTGAAATCAGTATTCTAGTGGGTACTCCAGAATTCCAACCACTAGAATGTAAACCAGGAAACTTGTGCTCAATGTGAATGAACATATGCATCAATAATGAACCAAATCTAAAAGTTTTAATTTTATCCTTCTTCCCTAGCTTCACATTCTCTAGAAATTGCTGAGCCAGAACTTCGCATAGGTTATATTTTGTGTTTTCCTTTACCATTCTCCAAGCCATCATAATTACTCTAGAAGATATAGAGTTAGGTCTACTAATATAGTAGAATATGTATCCAAGTATCATGGCAATCAACCTCACATCTTGCTAAAAGATGTCGCTTACTTTCATTGCCTCCTGTCCCATTTAGAATGTGTTAGGGTTTTGACTTCTTTCTTCACATGCTTCTCCGCAATAGGTATAACTCTAGTGTTTTCTAATCTAGTGATCTCATGAATTAGGTCATTGCAAATTTTCACAGGTTGGTCACCAATCCATATGAACTGATCATGAACCCTACTCATCAATATCTTGAACCATTCATTTTCATCGAACTTGCATAAATCCATAATCTTCATTATTCTCAACTAACTAATGTGTTTGAATTCTTCCTGCATGATTCCTTCCTCAGTCATATCTTCCATTTTAGTGAGTATTTTATTATCTCCCAATGTATCATACTTACAATGTATGTAAGACCTAATGTCTTCTACGTGCAATACGCCATGTGGGGTTTGTGAACATGATCCTTCTGGATCTTCTTCAAAAGACTTATATAGATGTTTCTTGAATTTGTATATAGGACGATCAACAACATAAAAAATGGAAGATGCATCCATAACTTAGATGATGTAAAATACCTTTCTCTATAGAAATTGAAAAGTTATGCTCCAATCAATCACACACGACACATGTAGAATAGTTTGAATTCTTCTTCTCTTTGATCTCCTTAGCTCTCTCTTTGTCAAATGGTGAATAGATAGGTTATCAAATGGTGCTTTATACAAGTTAGGTTATGACTTTCATTTTCACTTTAAACTGTCCAGTCGGCTACTAAATCTCATGAACAAAATATACACGTCGAAAGATGGTGCGCTCTTAGGTATATGATCCATGATGTTAGCTTAGTTCACACATAATCTCGCATGAGCTTGATCGACAAATTTTGGGGCAAGATAAATTCTGATGTTTGTATCCAATTCTCCCCCTAAGGCCATGATCAGCCAATTAGGTCGATTCTATCTTGCTACCTTCAGGAAAAGATTTAGTAGCATCTACTGAATCTCCCTAAACTGAAGTCTCACTTGTTCCTTTGATCTGCCAAATCTTGCCACTTTTTTTGTCTTCTTCTTTCTTAAAACAATTTTAAAAATCATTCTTCACATCTGTAATACTCTTGCCAGTATCATTTCCATTCTTCTATGAATTCATAGGAGGTGGTGTTCTTCTATTATCTACTCCATTATACCTGCAAAACTTTTCTATATGTCCTAGATTATTGCATTTATAAGATATAGGAGGTCTTCTTTCTTGATTAACTTGTAACTTATAGTACTTCACAATGTGCCCAATGTTATTACATTTTTAGCATGTAGGTTTCATTGTAGGTTCTCTTCCATTGTCTTTTCTATATCTAGATTGATTAGGTCTTCTTTATTCAGTCTTCTTGTGCCCATATCCATTACAGTTAAAACAATAACCATAAAAAGTTCTAAAAGGGGCATTACCTCTGTAGTCTCTCTTCATGTGTACAAATCCGTTGCAACCAAATCATCTACCTCTGAAAGGTTTGATCTTCTCTTTAGGTTCTTCAATAGATGGTTTCTCAGTATAAATCTTCTTGTCTGATTTCACTTCCTAATTGTTTGAACATTTAGCTTCACTAAAGCCAATACCAGTCATATCAACTTTAGGTTTTTGTTTGTCTAGCTGTTCATCAATCAAGTCACTACTGGTGTGAAGTTTCTCAATGTGTTTCTTTGCTTCAACAAGTTCACCTTTCACAATCTGATTATATTTCTCCAACTCCAAGTACTTGTTCTTGTAGTTGTCAGCCTCATCCTTCATTTGATTCAATCCACTATTTAAGGTTTCTTCAATTTTCTTCTTATCATTCTTCTGCATCTATACTTCTTTAGCCATAGATTTATTTTTAAGTTTCAGAGTCTCAAATTCTTCTTTTAGTTGCTTCACCTGATCTGAATTGTCCTCATCTGAATCTTATTTTATTTGGACCACAAGATCTTCTCTTTGAATTCTGGAAAGCTCAAGCTGTTCTTTGAGTTTCTTTATAAATTTCTTAGCTCTGCACATGTTGAATCTCAATTCTCCATTCTCTTCTTTTTCTTTGTCAAGGTCTTCAAGTGCAGCATCAAAATTCTCTTGCAAACTGTCCAAATCCATTATGATCTCCCACAAGCTATTAGGATTTCTCTCCAAGGGCCAAAATCTCTGATACCAATTGTTAGGATTGGACTATACTGAGAGGGGGGGGGGGGGGGAATCAGTATAATAGAACNGAGAGGGGGGGGGGGGGTGAATCAGTATAATAGAACTTTAAACTAATTATTGAATTACTTAAACATCAACCATACATTTTCAATAAAGTAAATAACATAAGAAAATTACAAAATATTCATAACACCATAATTTGTTTACGAGGAAACCCAAGCCAAGGGTAAACCTTGGTGGGGATGATACCCACATGCATGTACTAAAGTATAATGTCCTTGTAAGGATACCTATACCTGTTAGGAGCTGAATATTACATAGTTCATTTCCTTGTTAGAGGAATAAAAACCCTGTTAAAGGTTCACAACACCCTGTTAGGGGCTTCTGAGCTTACAACTCTTACAATGTAATTCTGTTACAAAAGGTTCTTAGTCATGAACAAAAAAAAGCATCACAAATGCTTTGATAGTTCCTTTATAGCTCTTCCATTCTCTACTCTTCCATTCAAATGTTTTCCCTTCAAGATAACTATTACATCCACACTCATACATACATAATCTTTACCAAAAATATCTTACATATATATCTCATAACTTTACAAATTTGGCTCTCTAGATGAATATTACAAATATTACAAAGTAGACCTTCAAATCACAATATGTTTAATATAGTAAACATCAAAAACATATTCGACACTCTTGCATAGTCAAATTATAGATTATCAACAACCAAAATACAACTTTGATTTCTTGGAGTCCAAGTCATACTCCCTTAGTCTTCACTGCTGTCCAACTGCTCTGTATTGTTGTTCTTCTGCAGTATGTCTGTCTTTAAATCCTTATAACTCATCATAAACTTAACCAAATCCAAATAAATACTAGGTGGAGGTCATATGTACTCCATACTATCTTCCTCTAAGGTCGCTTTCCCTAATTCATTCTTCTCTATCTTTGACATCCAAAATACTTTTGTATCACGACTACTATACTTAGTTGATTTCTGAATCAACAAAACTTAACTTCAAAGTAAACGATCTTAAACCCAAATGTGTTTCCATAAATGACAACCAAAAATTGAATCACATTTACCAAAATAGATCACTTGCCAACAGATCATTGAAAGTGGAAATGTGAGAATAGATGAATTTGTAGAGAAGAATGATAAGGAAAGAAGAAAAGAGCTAGAGGACTACAACAAGTTTGCTTACACCGAAGAACCCAACACTCTACCTGAGAAATATTATATCGCTCCTAAGAAATAGAACATTGCACCCGAGCATCAGGCTACAATTGCCAAAAATCAAGAAAATCCTCAAGATGATGTTCTGAACAATGGAGATTAGAATGAAGGTGAAAATGATAATCAAAATGATGAACACATAGCTGAACCAAAACTTTCCAAGTATGTCAAAAGACATCATCCACAAAATCAAATCATAGGAGACAAGAAGGATGGAATGAGAACAAGAAGTAAGTCACTAAACACTAGATGTTTACTTTTTGATTTTGAACCTAAATCTATTAATACTGCACTTGAAAATGAAGAACGGGTAAGTGCTATGAATGAAGAAATAGAACCGATTGAGAAGAACAAGACATGGACACTAGTACCAAGACCATATGAAAAAAATGTCATCGGTACCAAATGCATATTTAGAAACAAGCTGAATGAGGATGGAGAAGTCACAAGGAATAAAGAAAGATTAGTATGAAAGGAGTATGCACAAGAAGAAGGTATTGATTATGGAGAAACCTTTGCACCCATTGCTAGACTAGAAGGAGTAATAATATTACTTTCTTATGTTGCATTCAAAGGATTCAAGGTATACCAGATGGATGTCAAATTTGCATTCCTAAATGGAATACTAGAAGAAGAGGTATACATTGAACAACCAGAAGGATTTGTTGATCCAGACAAGAGAAACATGGTATGTAGACTACATAAAGCCTTGTATGGATTGAAACAAGCACCTAGAGCCTGGTATGAAAGACTTCAATCCTATCTGATAAGCATTGAATTTGTAAGAACAAGTGAAAATAGAAATATGTACTTAAAGAAGATACCAATGGTAATATTCTGATTGCTAAAATATTTGTTGATGATATCATATTTGGGGGAAATGAAATGTTATGTAAATCCTTTTCTGATGAAATGAGGAAAGAGTTTGAAATGTCTATTTTTGGGGAGATCAAATTCTTTCTTGGTCTACAGATTCTTCAACAAGATGTAGGCATATATATCACTCAGTCCAAATACATCAAGGAAGTGCTGAAGATATTCAACATGGAAGATTCCAAGCCAGTTGGAACACCTATGAATACTCGATGTAAGATGACAAAAGAAGACAAATCAAATGAGGCAAATTAGACCCTGTATAAATCAATGATTGGAAAACTAATGTATGTTGTTCATACCAGACAAGATATAACACATACAGTTGGAATAGTTGCAAAATTCTCTGCCAATTCCAAAGAATCACACATGAATGTTGTCAAGAGAATTCTAAGATATCTGAAGAACACCGAGGACTATGGATTATGGTATAACAAAAAAGGAAAATTTGAGCTTCAAGTCTATATAGATGTTGATTAGGCTAGAAACCTAGATGACCGAAAGAGAACAACTGAAGGAGCATTCTTCATGGGTGACAGACTTGTCACATGGATCAAAAAGAAGTAAGGATGCATCTCACAGTCTACTACAGAAGTAAAATATGTGGCTGCTGATGCAAAATGCTCAAATATTACATGGATCAAACAATTGCTAGAAGGTATGAATATGAAAATTATTTCACCAGTGATTAATACCAGTGCAATTAACATATCAAAGAATCCAGTAATGCATGCTAAGACTAAGCATATATAAATTAAGTATCACTACTTAAGAGAACAAGTGCAAGAAAAAGAAGTGATATTGAAATATGTTCAATCAAAGGAACAATTAGCTGACATATTCACCAAGCCATTACTGAAAGATACATTTGAGTAACTGAGAAAGAGACTAGGGGTCCAACCCTTGCCTATCAGTTGGTAAGATGACTAAGAGATTGCATCAACCTATACATAAATCAAAAGATAATTCATGTTCATGCAAGTAAACAAAGATGGACTGCAAAGATACATCTGTACACATCAAGGTACAAAATTGCACTGAACACCAAAGTCACTGTATTGCTGATGGATAGGGAAATTCAAGGAATATATATTAAAAAAGGGAGAGAAAGGATATAACTTTGGAATTCTCAATGATTACTTTAACATTGTTGTCAAAGGGAGAGATTATCTCATTATAAGATAATTATCAGGGAGAGAGATGCGAAGGGAGAAATTATATCATTATCCAAAGGGAGAAATTACATATGAAATATCCATCAAAGGGAGAGAAGTATCATGAGGAAGAGAATACACACAAAGGGAGAGATTGTTGTCAAAGGAAAAAGAGATGATCAAGGAGAGGAATAGTCAAGGGACAACATAGAATAAAGATAGAAGTTTCTACATCTATCTAGTAAAGGGATTAAAGATTAAAAAAAAACTTTGCAAGAAACAAATCTAAGCTATTTGAGCTTACCTAGAACTAGACATCTATATTGGTTATAGAACTAAAAGATTTGGGAGAGATGGATGAAATACACTTGATATATTTCATATTATATTAGTAATAATATAGTGTGATAAATGTAGTGTGTTTCCATCAATGCCAAAGGGAGAGATTGATGCAATATAACTGATTGAATGTTTGAAGATGTTAAGTTGGTGATTACCAAAATGCGGAAAGATAGTGCAAGACATTAAATCAGTTAATGGATTGTATTGTCATTGATGTCAACTTGATATAATTTGATTGGTTATATACAAAGTGTCAAATACTTCAGAGAATCATAAATATAAAGATTATGCTTTCACTAATGTATAAAAGATTAGCATTCACTAAGTGACTACAAACACCGATGGGTAGTGCACCCCGATGGACAGAGAAACCCAAATGTAAAGTCACAGTGTTTCTCAAGCAAGAAACCCAACAAGAATTACCAACGAGCAGAATCACAAGCTTTACTGATGGTCAGAATTGCAGTATTACTTGACGGAAAGAAAACCCCGACGGAGAAACCTAAGGAGAACTAAATTGTTGACCGAAGCTATCAAAGAGTTAAAACACTGAAGAGAACTGAATTTCAAAAATGATAAAATACTTATCTGGTAGAACTAAAGATAGAGTTAACTATTTGTTAACATTGTTTTCATCAATAAGTTAAAGCTAGAGATAAGTAAAATATTTAAAGCTATTTTATCCAGTTGTCAAAGAGATTTCTACGAGATAAAATAGGGGTAAAGATTTAAAGCAATATTGGCTAAGATTGTGGATCTTGCCAAGAACAAGAAAATCAAGAAGTGAGAAATGGTGATCTCATGTCTATAAAGAGATAATATAATTCATTATGAATTAGGGGAGTGAATAGAGAAAGAGAATGCTGAAGAGAAACTGGTGAAGAAAAAATTCATATAATCCTGATCAATCAAGCTAAAGAACAAAGCTATTTCTACGGAGACTGAGAAAAAAAGCATAGCATCATAGAGAAAAAAGAAGTGGAGCAAAGGTATTGAAAATATACATTGAACGGAAAGGTATAATGAGCTTATAATAGATCTAAAAATATGCAAGTCTAAGTTGTATGTGTGAATAGATCATTTACTGCTACAATTTAACCATTGATTTAGAAAGTCTCTTAACCAAACAGGACTTAACAATCCTTTCTATATTGAGATACACCCCAAGGAGTATCAAAAAATTTGATCATGAAGATAGCATGAGATGACAGATACCATTTGACAAACTACACTGGGTTTGGTTACAGAAGGTAGCATAAAGATGCCCGATATTAAGTGACAAACTATTCTATTTAAATCCTCTAAAAAGGCCACACCTAAGAGTGTGTTTGTAACCTTTAACAAGGTTGGCTCTTCACCAAGCTCACTTCAGAATAGTGAAAATTTTGGGTTACCGGTCCCAAGTGATTTTTCCCTTAACAGGGTTTTCACGTTAAAGTCCATGTGTCAATGTGTTCATGAGTCATTACATTAGTGTTTTACATTGCACATAATTGATTCTAGATTGATCGATATACACTAAGAAATTTACTATTTTTTGGTAAATGAAAGACTGTTAATCGATAAACAGTAAGAACAAGGTTTAAAAGTGAACTCTGAGTAGTAGTTATTTGTTATGATTATTTGAAGGCATATATCTTGTAGGACTAAAGATAACTAGAGGCTTAATATTGTGGTACTAATTTTTTGGGTTGATTTATTAGAATATTGTTGAGGCCACTGATTCACCCCCCCCCCTCTCAGTTATTCTAATAGCCTTGTTAAAGGACTTTGAACACTTGAGAAAGTGTCACCTTGCTAGATGATTTACCATAAAGATCTATTAAGATCTACCCTATTAAGGGATTTAACCTACTACAATTGTTAGGAAATAACAAAAATAATGATATGTAAAACAACACTACCTCTTCTTTTTCAGATCTAGCAAAGCACACAATCTCTTCTCAACACACTTAACTCTTCCTAGGCATGATTGCAACTCACATTTTTCACTGTACTTGTCCAATACACGATCGACACACTTAACCTTCAACTTCATCCATTATTGTATGCAATGAAAATTCCTCCAGTTGCACAACAAGTAAAAACATGTGAATCAAAAGATATACCAATAAATTAAAGCATGCAAAGAACTTGAAACATAACTAAATTCTCACTACAAGCTCCGATGAGCTAAAACAAGTGCACCCAAGACTTGTTTGATTTTCTCTTAGAGATTTTGTGGGTGTGCTCTCCCAACACAATGCAATAAAAACCCACTATGATAGATGCAAAAGATGGTGAAGGGATTGAGGAAAAGTATGAGAAACTTGCCCCAAGCTTCACATGATGAAGATTGAGAATGCAATAGAAAATATAAAATGAAGATGCAAGATGAAATAAACTAAGATTGATTTCCATTACCTAACATGTAATATCTAGATGATCTAATGCTCATAAAAAACTAAATAGAATGAAGACTAAGAAATGCTCAAGAAAAATGCTCTAAAATGCAATCACTAGCTAGTTACTCTAGTTGCAAATGAGGAGTGAGGCCCCCTTTTATGGATTTTCTTATGAAAATGAAGGGCTAGGATTAAGCGGTGGAAAATGAGTGTCTAAGATTGAGGGTTAGGTAGGGTTTTGGTGGGAGTAAAGGAGATTAAGAGGCAAAAGAAATGAGTGGCTAGGATTAAGTGGTTAAAGAGAGGAGGGTTGACTTTTCAAGAAGAGGGAATAATAATTTAAAAAAGTCACATGTGTGTGCAAGTGATTAAGGCTAAAAGGGGTTTAATTACCTTTATAGTATGATTAGAGTGGATTTAGCTACAAGTAAGGAAGAGTGAGATTTAAATTAAATTTAAATGGGGTTTAGAAGAATTTTAGAGAAAATGGAGGGATTAAATAAATAAAATTTATTTAAAAAGAAATATGGAGGAAACATATATTAAAATAAAATTTTAATATATTGGGGATAGTATTTAAATTAATTTAAATACAAGGTGATGAATTTAGTTAATAAAATCAAATAAATAGTCGAATATAACAAATATAGTTAATTTATAAGAATTAACTATATTGTTATAGGAAATATTAATTAAATTAATATAGAAATGAAGAGGGACAATTTAGGGTGTCTACAATTATATACTGAACTTTTAAGTCCATCGCCTTAATCAAGCCCTAAATTAGAATTTCAAACATCCCATTTAGATCTAATGCGCCACAAAACAAAATTAAATGTAAAAAACACATTTCTAAGACCACATCGACCAATATAATGATTTACATAAAATATTGTGTCAAGGAGTCAAACACATTTTGACCAAACACAAGCTTCGTCTAGAATCTTCTCAACATGCTAGAATCAAACATATGATGTCAGATCATCACCTCTAATCATGAATTGACATTACCAGATCATGACTATCTCAACTGATTCCACCACAACCTCAACATCAATCACCAATCAAATATTTATCAACTGTCACTCAGAAACAAAAAAACACTTTAACCTGTTAACAACTCTGTCTCTTCTCACAGGTCACCTATCCTTCACACCGGTCACTCAAATTAGTTGTGGTCACAATTGTAGCATCTAAACATTGTTTAAATCCACATCTTGTGACCGCACCACAAGATACAACAAATATTTGACAAGACATTCAAATCATCTATCACCTGTCATTAACTGTTCTAGCAGTTGCACTAATATGGTCAACCAATTACAAATTTCATATTAGATCACTTCAGTAGTAGCCGTCATGCATTAGATATCTAGAGACACACCTAAGTCTCCCATAAATATAGCAACCATTGAAACTGACTGCAACCCTTTATTCATCACAAGTATGTTTGGAAATACACTAAGAATACAAGGCCAATATTTGACATCAATGACAACATAATATCTGATCATCTTGTAATCAAATCTTCATCATGACATCTCTGAAACTTACTTACCATCATTGTATTTGATATTTTAACAATCTCCCCCTTTGGCATTGATAGAAATACTCTCTTCCTCTCTCCAACATGATACTTTATGTATAAAAATGTTTCCACTTCTTTCTTTCACCTCTTACGCAATTACCCCCCCTTCAGTGAACTTCTCTCCCTTTTCCACAGACACATTCTTCCCCTTTGAAAATAATGCCAAAGGAATCAAACACACTTGATATCTTCTCTACTGTACCTGACTAACCAAAACACATTACTACATAGACTACTCCGCCTAAGGAGTAGCCTCACAACATCAATCCAAACAAAAAGATATTCAATTAATACACTTATATCGATGCAACTACATCTTATTTTAATTCAAATAAAATAGGGGAATGACCCCTCACCTACCTCTTAGATACTCAAATGTATCCAATACCTTTTCTCTAAGAAAATGGTATTTGATAGTTATATGCTTAGTCTTAGAGTGCATCATAGGATCCTTTGAAATGTTAATGGAACTTGTATTGTCACAATAGATAGCCATTGGTTTAGTTACCTTCTCCTAAATTCCTTCTAGAATCTTCTTGATCGATACTTCCTATGTAAAATTAATTGTAATAGAAACATACTCAGCTTCAGCTGTTGATTGAGATATACATTTCTGCTTCTTACTTGTCAAATATACAAGCCTATCTCTGAGAAAGAATGCACCTCCACTTGTGCTCTTCTGATCATCAACATTACCTACCCAATAAGCACCGGTAAACACATTCAAAGAGAAATCATTTTTATGTCCATACCAGAGACCATAATCTCTATTCCCCTTAAGATATCTAAATATTCTCTTCACCACAACCAAATGAGGTTCCTTAGGATTAGAAGAAAATATAGCCACTCATCCAAATTCTTGTGCTATGTCTGGTCTTCTGTACACTACATACTATAGGTTACTAATCATGGAATTGTAAAGTGTCTCATTCACCTCTTTATAAAGATCTTCCTTTGATAGTTTGCAATCGGTTACCATGGGGGTACCAACCGGTTTTGAGTCTTCTAACCTAAAAGTATTGAATATTTCCCTTACATATTTGGATTGGCTTATGTAGATATCACCTTTCATTTGTTGAACCTAAAATCCAATGAATAATTTAATCTCACCAATCATAGACATCTAGAATTATTTACTCATATAATCTGCAAATGATCTTCTCATCTCTTCATTGCCACCAAAAATGATATCATCTACTAATATCTATGCGATCAACAAGTTATCAACTTTCTCAATCTTCGCTTTTCCTTGCAGAATCTGTATAAGCATCAATGCTTGACTCTATGACTCCCAACTTCTGATTCCAGCAAGTAAACACACTAATTAATGAGGATTTGATCCTCCCTCTACTTCGGGCTGCACAAATCCGGGTGTGTGTACCTCTTCAGACTCACTGCTTCACAGTGAAATCCTACAATGGATTAGGGGTTTTTGCAATAATCTACTAATGTCTTTTGCTACAACCGGTGCAGAGCTTAGAAAGCCAATCCATGATATTCACATAAGTAAACAATCATTGCAGAAAAAATGGAAAATCTGATAATAAGGATATTCACCCTTCTTCTCTTCGAACTCAGAGGCTCAGGCAGGCTAACCTATCAGATTCACTTCCACAAGGCATCACCGAACATATTTGCACTATTCAATGCAACTTGTACACATTTATGCTCTTAAACAGGAAAGGGAAAATGGTTTGATTTTAAATGATTGATGATAAAAAATGTAAGACAAGCAAGGACTAGTGCCTTATCTATTGGGCAACAGAGTCAAATAAACACACAACTCCATAAAAACCTCCAACTCCAAACACACAGAAAACAAGTGAAATGCCTTACAAATCACTCTTCTCAATCCAATACCCAGACCTCAAATTTGTATATAGATTTTGAACTCTCAGATTTTACCTCTAAGAATTAATCTCTCCTTGAAAGAAACTCAGAGATAAAATCACAGCTACCTTGTAATTGGTGCATTAAAATGCCTTACAGATTAACACACAAGAATTGAAACCAGACATACAAAGACATCAATGAATATTGCATAGGGATTCCATTATTTTTTATTGAAAAATCATCTAAAACTGTACATTTGCAAAACAAAGTACACAAAGAAATAAGAGTCGAGAGCCTCAATACTGCCTAGCAGCATACATTTCAACATCCTTGTTACAATCAGAAGAAAATTCAGATATAGGAGAAATTGAAAAACCATCTCCTTCACCAACACCTGTCTGCTCCTCAAAATATCTACAACTTCTTCTAACTAAAATTGAGAGAATCTGATATGATTTGCCCTCAAATAATCTACAAAATCATAATCTCTCTTTTGACACCTTTCCGGTGATATATGATACTCTATACTTTGGATCAAATTTGCCCTCTGAAACTTTAGTGTAAGTTTGCCTTTCCGTGTAGATTTCTTTTAAAAGTTTGAAATATTTCAATTTGAAATAAATTATTTTTCAATAATTGGACTATTGAAATGGGATAATTTAATTTTAAAATTCCCTTTTGCCCACATCTCACCAGAATGTGACACTTCTCACCTAGGCTTAATGGCTTAAAGGTTAGACGGTGAGCATCTTTCCTTTAAGCCATTAAGTCAGCCCTTGGATCTTTTTAAACCTGCACACTTTTTAACCCTTTTGCCTTTTGAGATGAATTTGATTAAATATTTGAATTTAATCCCTTTTAACTAGCTCGCAACACTTGTCACTTAGGCTTAATGGCTTAAAGGTTAGATGGTGAGCATCTTCCCTCTAAGCCATTAAGTCAACCCTAGGATATTTTTGAACTTGCAAGTTCTTTAATTCCTTTGTTGAAATGAATTTATTTAAAAATTTCATTTTAATCCTTTTTTTCCAGAATGCACCACCTTGTGACACTTGTCACTCAGGCTTAATGGATTAGTGGTTAGATGGTGAGCATCTTCCCTTTAAGCCATTAAGTCAACCCTTGGATTTTTCTGAACTTGCACACCTTTTAGTCCCTTTGTTGAAAATAATTTAAATTAAAAAATTATTTAAAATATGCACATCTCACAAGAATGCGCCAAGTGTCACCCTCTGATTGGTCCATGGGTCCACTTGGCACCATGTGTCATCCTCTGATTTGCTACCTCAACACTGTACCAAATTGTGCCATGTGTCATCTTCTGATTGGTTTGCAGGTCCACTGGGCGCCATGTGTCATCCTCTAATTGGTCCGTAGGTCCATTGGGTGCCATGTGTCATCTCTTATTTTTGCTCCAAAATAATGGGGCCCATGACACACTTAACTATACAGCCAAGAGGCCCACTAAATGGCCTCTTGGTTCTTTCTTCACATTATAATTTAAGTGCTTTAGTATATAAATACTAAAAATACCCAAAATCCCATGCATGTGGGATAAATGTCTAAAAGCACTATTGATTGTTTATTTTTGCCAATATTCAGAGGACCATAACTTTTTATTTTCAAGTTTCTCTGAAATTGTTTCAATAGAGTGCATGCATAGTCATCTCAAACATATTAAAAATTCAGCCTAACCCAGTTTGTATTTTTTGAGATACGACTAAAAATATGACTGGCTGTGCACTTATTTGAAAAATATTTGGGCAACTTGTCTGAAATGTTTTTTAATGTTTTCTTCCACAAACTCATGCACTAGCAACTGCAATGTAAATACAAATGTTTTAAAATTCCTTTCATCCTGAGCAATACGTTTCTCATTTAAAAAAAATCCTCTTTCAATGTCGGGCGTGGGGTCTTGAGTGTAATACACTGGCCTTCATACTGCGAAAGCCCTCTAATTTCCCACACATTACCTTTCTTTAAACTTTTAAAATAATCATATGCTTTGTCCTCTGCACAGGCACTTTAATCACTTTGTTTGGTTTCTCATTCATTCATAATGCTTCGCAACACTCCCATAGCAATGGTTTTTTTTTTTTTATTAATTCCCATTTTCCCTCTTAACAAAACAAATCTGGCCAGCTGTGCAACTTAGAAAATAAAACCACTGAGCTTGCAATCACTTTAAAACCATTTTTAATAATTTTGTAAACTGGCTTCATTAATTGCAAGTAGCCTCTGGATCGAGCTTTAAAAACTGACAAAATCAAGTAACCAGACCGTGGCATTGGGCACATGTGTTCCATGGTCAACATTCTTCCACATTAAAAAATGACGTCTGGCGAAACCAAAAAGGTCAAAAGATTTTAATCGCCCAAGTTGCCTATTCAGAACAATTCTGCAAATCACCCTATCAAATAACGGTAAACACATTTGGTTTTGACTTTGAAAACATGTCAAAAGACCTCCTGAGGATCTAAGCTTCTAGACATTAGAAGTATGCTATATGGGGAGCATGAATCCAAAAGGAAAACTCATGGCGACCAACCAGTCACATTTGAAAGATCCTTAAAGATATCCACTTGGAAATGTAGAAAAAAGAAAACATGAGGAATAATGATTTCTACAAATGAAAAGCATCTTGAAAAGTGTGCAAACAAAACCCTCAAGAACTGAAAACTTGAAAACTTGGAGAAAATTTGGTCTATAATTCAGGGAAACCATTTTCCTAATGTGAATAATCACGATATTCAAGATATAACCTCACAAACAGGGCCTCATACCAAACTATGCAACTAATCTGCATCAAATTGTTAGAAACTGCAAATGAAATCAGTTTGGCAAACTGGGCAAACCGATTCATCATGGCCTGAAAATATTCATGGTAGCACATTTCCATGCTTGCAATATAGGGGATCTTTCAATTGTCCATTCCATTCAACCAGGTGTGAAATTGCAAGACCTCAAAGCAGGCCATTCAGAAATCTGCATTTGACAGTTTGGCATACTGATAGAAACTGCAAGTGGAATGGGCTTAGCAAACTGACCAAATAGACTTTTCGCAACTTGAAGACGCAGACTCAAGAAGCATTTGACCTCTGTAATGGAGTAAAAAATAAAATTTTTCAATTAGGTCACAAGGTCAAAAGTTACAATTGGTCAAATAGGGCTGCTCAGAATTCTGATCAATTACACAATGCATGACAACAGTAAACTACCAACTTTGAGGGGTTTGAAACCTAGTCAAAACATATCAAAATGACTTGGGATTTGAAACATAGGTTCTCTGATACACATACTCAATATTCCCCAAAGTGGTGGGCCATGAAACTTAATAGGACACAATATATTCAAAGGAAAATTAGGCCCATTATAACAAATTGACACTTGGGCAGAAATGCATATTTCGACAAGTGCTCAAAACATGACATCACAAAACAACTCAAAACTTGAAATTAATGACCTGGGATGTCTTCAAATGTCTAAACAAGAGAAATAAACACCTTTCATGCATGAAAAACTTTAGAATCTCATCTAGGCAAATAGGCTCAAAAAACACTTATAGGGGGTCAAAATGTAAAGCACTAGTAAAACAATAAAAAATGGTTGTTGTATTTTTGAGTACCAACAGTGGCTCTGACTGAGGATGCATGCCCCATGCACACATGAAGAGGAATTTAGAATCTCTTGGTATAGCAGACCATTCAAAACTTTAAATCATACTTTCACTTCACTTTCTCTCTCTTCTCTTATTTCTCCTTCCCAACTCAAAAACTAGGAAACCTCTTTATTGAAAGGAAACAGACCACACGACTGAAAGGGAAAGAAACAAACTATACAAACAAGAAGCTTATTTACAAAGGCTCAAATCCCCAAAATAGGATTCATCTCTTACCTCTATCAAACATATAATTTTCATCTCGAAAAATCCAAGGTAAATTGAGGCTATCATATCCATTCACTTGATAAAAAATGCTGCCCTCAATCTTCAACATATCAAACAAAAGGTATTCAACAAACTTATCATTACTTGGAAAAACAAAGTCATTAAAATTTTATGCATGTTGATCATAGTGTGACATCAAAACATCACACCCTTCCCTATTGTTGACTTGCTGGAAGAAGAAAAATTCCAACTCACTCTCATGGCATAAAACATCTACATTCTGAACGTTAGTTTGCACCAAAGAATACACTTCTTTTACATCAGCACCTTGCAAACTAAAAAAGAATGTCTCAAAACAAAAATCTAATTGCACAAAATTAGAGACAACTTGCTGATCCAAACTCCTATCAGCATCTTGTGAACAAGTATCATCAATCAATGGCTCTACTATCATTTACAAATCTGAGAAAACACTTTCATACTTATTACTATCTTCAAGATCATGATGTGAGCAATAAATCCTGACACTATGTTTATGAAAAACTGAAACCACACCAAAACATTCATCATCGTATTCATCATAAACAATAACATTGAACTTATCATGGTGATATGTGCTTTCAATTTGAAAAGTATCCAACCCAAGTATATTTCATTGCCTTGTCAGCATCATCACTATCAAAACATATCTTCATTGGACATGGAACTTTAAAGTCATTTGTAGGTGCATACCTTTGATAATCAGCTTCTAGAAGTTCTAAAATTTGCTCACTACTTAGCGGGCATTGAACTTCTTGTCCATTTTCTTTGATCTCTTGCTCAATGCTGAATACATCTTCCTTGTTGGAAACAAAAGACATGATTTCTTGGTTTATATCACTTTGTGCAAAAGATTCACTATCACTTTGATCTGCATCATACTCAAGCTCTTGCTATTCACATGAATCATTTTCAGGATGAAATAAGAAATCATCATTTACATGCTGAAAATAAGGAAACTCTACAAACTCAACGGAGTCACTTCCAATTACAGATTCTTCCTCATTGTCTTGTTGTTCATAGGCTTCATTGTCTGCATTGTAATCAACACTTTACGCATAAGAAGACTCAGAATCAACATAACTAAATTCAGATTCAGCATTTTCAATTTCATCTATCCATCTTCTAACACATTCAGATACTTCTTTAAGAGATGGTGACCAACCGACTGATTCAGGTACACAAAGTTCTAAAAATAATTGCACCCACTTTAATTCTGGAAAGTCAATATCCGCTATAAGCTTATCAACTGCACTAGAAAACCTTTGATAAAATGAATATGCTGACTCTTTTTTCCTTTCTCCTACCCTTTCTTTTAATTTTTCCTTTCTCCTACCCTTTCTTTTAAAATTAGTAGGGCTTTCTCTTGGATTTTTTGATCTATCAATGCAATATCCTTTTTTCTACTAGCAATTTCAAAATCTTGCTCACAAATTTCAGACCTAGCAAACATATCTTGCTCCCTGAATGCTAGAACTTCCATTTTAACCATTCACTCAATAATACATTCTATTCTTGTGACAAAGATTTCTATATGATTTCATGCAATCACTTATTTGAAAAAAACATAGCATACTTCTGATTTCTAAATCTGAACTTTCAATCTGGAAGTATGGCAAGACTTCAATCTATTTTCCCTTCTTTCTAGTGACTTATTCACCTTGTAAGGGACTCTTCTTTCTCATAAAAGAGAGGATTACCTAGATGAAATTTGCAGCAGCTGTTTCTTTTCTTCTTGTCTGGGAACAAGGCACATCTAGAGCTATTTCTATAGCTCCATCAGATTCTTTTCTCACAGAGTCGCCACCTCCTTGCAGATGAAATTTCTCAAACAGAAAGAGCTATTTACAAGGGTCTTTCAATTCTAGGTTTTCTTTCAACCAGCAAAGTCGCAAAATCTTTTTCTTCCTTTCACTGCAGATAAAAACACACTATCTAGGATACCTCTCTCAAAGATCTGAAACAAATTTCAGATTCTTCTTCTTGACACTCTTTCTCATTATCATATTCTGGTATTGATTCAGCCAAGCAAGGAAATATACATCTTAAACTTGCTGATCTTAGACATCAAATAACAACTGATAATCAAAAATTACACTGGCACACAACAACTAGGATTCTCCAATTTTAAACATAGATTCGCCACCCACAACAAGCATGGGATTAAGATTTAATAAACTGATCAAGAAATGGATGATAAATAGTTATTCATTCTAGACTTTACAACAATCCATTTCTCCCCAGTAGAGTCGCCATTTTGTTAGTGCGACTTGGATGGGCAAACTCAATTGAAATTTGATTTAACTTTTAAAAATAACACCAGGGATTTTGATTTCTTCAACAAGATTTTTGCATCTTACATCCCAAGTAGAGTCACCATTTGGTTAGTGCGACTCGGATGGGAAAACACAATCTGAGGTATTCTGAAATTCAACTTTTAAAACTAGAGATATTCTGAAAGTTTCAACAAGATTTTGCAATCTCTATCCCCAGTAGAGTCACCATTTTGTTAGCGCTTTTCCTTGCAGAATCTGTATAAGCATCAATGCTTGACTCTATGACTCCCAACTTCTGATTCCAGCAAGTAAAAACACTAATTAATGAGGATTTGATCCTCCTTCTTCTTCGGGCTCCATAGACCTGGGTGGGTGTACCTCTTCAGACTCACTGCTTCGCAATGAAATCCTACAATGGATTAGGGGTTCTTGCAATAATCTACTAATGTCTTTTGCTGCAACCAGTGCAGAGCTTAGAAAGCCAATCCATGATATTAACATAAGTAAACAATCATTGCAGAAAAAATGGCAAATGTGATAATAAGGATATTCACCCTTCTTCTCTTTGAACCCAGAGGCTCAGGTAGGCTAACCTATCAGATTCACTTCTACAAGGAATCACCAAACATATTTGCACTATTCAATGCAACTTGTACACATTTCTGCTCTTAAATAGGAAAGGGAAAATGGTTTGATTTTAAATGATTGATGATGAAAATTGCAAGACAAGCAAGGACCAGTGCCTTATTTATTGGGCAATAAAGTTAAATAAATACACAACTCCATAAAAAACTCCAACTCCAAACACACAGAAATCAAGTGAAATGCCTTACAAATCACTCTTCTCAATCCAATACCCAGACATCAAATTTGTATGCAAATTTTGAACTCTCAGATTTTACCTCTAAGAATTAATCTCTCCTTGAAAGAAAATCAGAGATAAAATCACAGCTACCTTTTAATTGGTGTATTAAAATTCCTTACAGATTAACACACAATAATTGAAACCAGACATACAAAGACATCAATGAATATTGCATAGGGATTCCATTATTTTTTATTGAAAAATCATCTAAAATTGTACATTTGCAAAACAAAGTACACAAAGAAATAAGACTCCAGAGCCTCAATAATACCTGGCAGCATAAATTTAAACATCCTTGTTACAATCATAAGAAAATCCAGATATAGGAGAAATTGAAAAACCATCTCTTTCACCCTCACCTGTCTGCTCCTCAAAATATCTGCAACTGCTTCCAACTGAAACTGACAGAATCTGATATGATTTTCCCTTAAAGAATTTCCAAAATCATAATCTCCATTTCAAGACCTTTCCGGTGATATATGATACTCTATACTTTGAATCAAATTTTCCCTCTGAAACTTTAGTCCAAGTTTGCCTTCCCGTGCAGATTTCTTTTAAAAGTTTGAAATATTTCAATTTGAAATAAATTATTTTTCAATAGTTGGACTATTGAAATGGGATAAATTTAATTTTAAAATTCTCTTTTGCCCACATCTCACCAGAATGTGACACTTCTCACCTAGGCTTAATGGCTTAAAGGTTAGATGGTGAGCATCTTTTCTTTAAGCCATTATGTCAGCCCTTAGATCTTTTTAAACCTGCACACTTTTTAACCCTTTTGCCTTTTGAGATGAATATGATTAAATATTTGAATTTAATCCCTTTTAACCAGCTCGCAACACATGTCACTTAGGCTTAATGGCTTAAAGGTTAGATGGTGAGCATCTTCCCTCTAAGCCATTAAGTCAACCCTAGGATATTTTTGAACTTGCAAGTTCTTTAATTCCTTTGTTGAATGAATTTATTTAAAAATTTCATTTTAATCCTTTTTTTTCTAGAATGCACAACCTTTGACACTTGTCACTCAAGCTTAATGGCTTAGGGGTTAGATGGTGAGCATCTTCCCTTTAAGCCATTAAGTCAACCCTTGGATTTTTCTGAACTTGCACACCTTTTAGTCCCTTTGTTGAAAATAATTCAAATTAAAAAATTATTTAAAATCTGCACATCTCACAAGAATGCGACAAGTGTCACCCTCTGATTGGTCTATGGGTCCACTTGGCACCATGTGTCATCCTCTGATTCACTACCTCAACACTGTACCAAATTGCGCCATGTGTCATCTTCTGATTGGTTCGCAGGTCCACTGAGCGCTATGTGTCATCCTCTGATTGGTCTGTAGGTCCACTGGGCACCATGTGTCATCTCTTATTTTTCTCTAAAATAATGGGGCCCACCACACACTAAACTATCCAACCAAGAGGCCCACTAAATGGCCTCTTGGTTCTTTCTTCACATTATAATGTAAGTGCTTTAGTATATAAATACTAAAAATACCCAAAATCCCATGCATGTGGTTTAAATGTCTAAAAGCACTATTGATTGTTTATTTTTGCCAATATTCAGAGGACCGTAACTTTTGATTTTCAAACTGGGTTTCTTTGAAATTGTTTTTGTAGAGTACATGCATAGTCATCTCAAACATACTAAAAATTCAGCCCGACCTAGTTTATAGTTTTTGAGATACAACTAAAAACGTGATTGGTTGTGCACTTATTTGAAAAATATTTGGGCAACTTGTCTGAAATGTTTTTTAATGTTTTCTTCCACAAACTCATGCACTAACAACTGCAATGTAAATACAAATATTTTAAAATTCCTTTCATCCTGAGCAATACATTTCTCATTTAAACAAAATTCTCTTTAAATGTCGGGCGTGGGGTCTTGAGTGTAATACACTGGCCTTCATATTGTGAAAGCACTCTAATTTCCCACACATTACCTTGCTTTAAACTTTTAAAACAATCATATGCTTTGTCCTCTTCACAGGCACTTTAATCACTTTGTTTGGTTTCTCATTCATTCATAATGCTTCGCAACACTCACATAGCAATGGTTTTGTTTTTTATTAATTTCCATTTTCCCTCTTGACAAAACAAATCTAGCCAGCTGTGCAACTTAGAAAATAAAGCCACTAAGCTTGCAATCACTTTAAGACCATTTTTAATAATTCTATAAACTGGCTTCATTAATTGCAAGTAGCCTCTGGATCGAGCTTTAAAAACTAACAAAATTAAGTAACCAGACCGTGGCATTGGGCACACATGTTCCATGGTCAACATTCTTCCACACTGCAAAATGATGCCTGGCGAAACCAAAAGGGTCAAAAGATTTTAATCGCCCAAGTTGCCTATTCAGAACAATTCTGCAAATCACCCTGTCAAATAACGGTAAACACATTTGATTTTAACTTTGAAAACATGTCAAAAGACCTCCTGGTGATCTGAGCTTCTGGACATTGGAAGTATGCTATATGGGGAGCATGAATCTAGAAGGAAAACTCATGACGATCAACTAGTCACATTTGGGAGATCCTTAAAGATAGCCACTTGGAAATGTAGAAAATAGAAAACATGAGGAATAATGATTTCTGCAAATGAAAAGCATCTTGAAAAGTGTGCAAACAAAACACTCAGGAACTGAAACCTTGCAAACTTGGAGAAATTTTTTTCTATAATTCAGGGCAACCATTTGCCTAATGTGACTAATCGTGGTATTCAAGATATAACCTCAAAAATAGGGCCTCAGACCAAACTGTGTAGTTGATCTGCATCAAATTGTTAGAAACTGCAAACGAAATCAGATTGGCAAACTGGGTAAACAGATTCATCGTGGCCTAAAAATATTCATGGTAGCACATTCCCATGCCTAATATATATGGGAGCTTTCAATTGTCCATTCCATTCAACCGGGTGTGAAATTGTAAGACCTCAAAGTAGGTCATTCAAAAATCTGCATTTGACAGTTTGGCATACTGATAGAAACTGCAAATGGAACGGGCTTAGCAAACTGACCAAATAGACTTTTCACAACTTGAAGACGGAGACTCAAGAAGTATTTGACCTTTTTAATGGAGTAAAATAGGAATTTTTTCAATTAGGTCACAATGTCAAAATCTACAATTGGTCAAACAGGGCTACTCAGAATTTTGATCAATTACACAGTGCATGACAACAGTAAACTACCAACTTTGAGGGGTTTGAAACCTAGTCAAAACATATCGAAATGACTTGGGATTTGAAACATAGGTTCTCTGATACACATACTCAATATTCCCCAAATTGGTGGGCCATGAAACTTAACAAGACACAAGATAGTCAAAGGAAAACCAGACCCATTACAACAAATTGACACTTGCAGAAATGCATATTTGGACAAGTGCTCAAAAACAAGACATCACGAAACAACTAAAAACTTGAAATTAATGACCCGGGATGTCTCAAAATGTCTAAAAAAGAGCAATAAACACCTTTCATGCATGAAAAAATTCAGAATCTCATCTAGGCAAATAGGCTCAAAAAGCACTTATAGGGGGTCAAAATGTAAAGCACTAGTAAAACACTCAAAAATGACTGTTGTATTTTTGAGTACCAACACTTCAAATACACATTACTATTATCACTTGTCCTTAGGATACCAATCTAAATCAGATATGAGTGCAATCACTCATACCATGCCCTAGGTTCTTTTTTCAACCCATACAAAGCTTTCTATAATTTGCACACCATGTTTTACCTTATGAATTAGAAAATCCTTTAGGTTTTTCAATGTATACCTCTTCTCCCAAAACACCATTAAGAAAAGATGACTTAACATCCATTTGATATACCTTGAATCCTTTATAAGTATCATATGCAATCAATATCCTTACACCTTCAAGTCTGGCCACAAGTGAAAATGTTTCACCATAGTCTAGGCCTTACTCTTGTTCATATCCTTTTCACACCAATCTTTCCTTGTTCCATACTAATTCACATGTCTCATTCATCTTGTTTCTGAAAACCCACTTAGTACCTATTACATTCTTCTCCACCGGTCTAGGTACTAGTGTCCAGACATTATTCTTCTCAATCTACTCCAACTCATTCATCTTGTTTATGAAAATCCAATTAGTACCAATCATATTCTTGTCCACCGATCTGGGTACTAGTGTCCAGACATTTTTCTTCTCAATCTAATCTAATTATTCTTACATATCTTTCAACCAATCTTCAACTTTCAATGCATCTTTCATTGTTTTAGGCTCAAATTTAGATAGCAAACAAGTACCTCCTTTCACCTTTCTTCTTGTTAACACACCTACATTTCTATCACCAATAATTTGAGCAGGAGAATGATTCAACTTTACATACTTTGGCAATACTATAATGCCCAAAATTCAAACACTAGATTTGGCATTAAACAAACTATTTATTCTACTTTGAACTTATCTAATTTGTAATATTTTTTTAAACAATGACATACTATATTAATTAAAGAAACATAGTGTGAACCTATATTTTATATCATTTAACTTGAATCTAAAATGATAATAATCTACTTAGATCACTAAATCTTATTACGATGTTCAATAACCAACATGACTTGAAACTGCATACCTGCATTTCTCTTTCTTGCATGTGTATCATATTCTCCTTGCCTCTCTATTTCCTGCACTTGTATATATGGCTACACAACTAGATGCATGATATAAAATTCATAGTTGATTTCATAAAACATCATAAGATAAGCTACATCAATAACTTAGCTAAATCAATCATAAGGTATTTAAAACTAGTTTCAAAAAGAGATGCAAACTATGAAAAATATTGGAAAGGGGTGGAAAGATCAAGGAAGAACTCAAATGTACAAGACCTAAGGGCCAGACCTAATGCCTCGAGGGCTCATCGTAGATGGCTTTGCCTACGTAACATGTAGAGACATCATAGTTTAGGTTTACAAAAATTAAACCAACTCATACTAGACATTCCCTAATGGGGGACAAATCACTTTAGAAATCAAATGTGGTATATGTTAGGGAGTATGAATGAATGCTAATATATTTTCACTTAGATGCCAAATTAATAAGATATAGATTTGAGAGAATTTATGATAATATATCTAGAGAAATTCAATATAGATTCTATATTGTTCAACAAGAGCTCAGACCGTGTTTAATGAGCTACAAGAGGCCAAGCTAACAATAACTCATAGCATCCAAGTGGAGGAGACTAATCACACTCCAAGCCTATATAAGAACCACTAAGTTCATTTTATAACACCAATTGAAGTATGCCTATGATAACCTTAAGCTATATAAGAGATCAAGGAAAGAAACATAGTAAGTGTGTTCGGTACCAATATCGACACATGTAAACTACTACTAAGCATCTCCTTGATACATACATTTATATTTTCTTCATATCGAGGGTCGATTACACAAGATTACATTTCATAGGACATGCATCTATAGGTACATACAAATGAATGCTATAACATATCCAAATATGATAAGAGAGAGAGAGAGAGAGAGAGAGAGAGAGAGAGAGTCTAATGCCAAAATTGATGTCAATGTTGGTGTAGAAACTCTAGTCCCCAATGGTGGTTGGCAACACCACCCGACCATGTGGAACCCGTAGGCCCACCCCACCGTGCTAGGAGATGTACACATAGCCCAAACACAACAAACAAAAATACACTTGTGAGTAGGTTTACACACACCAATCAAGAGCACTCACATCAATCTCATGAATAGAAAAATATCTATCATCTACTCTTTAGGATGTAATATATTAAGAGTGATACTCAATCTACAATGAGGTTAGGTAATAGGGGAAAACAAAGGGGATAGTGTCATCATGTAGCACAATTAGCTCACACAAATGGATAATTGTCTCATAGAAGGTCTTATATTTTCATCTCATTCTGAGCCCAAAAAAATCTAAGACATGAGGAGAGCACACATGAGTCACACGTAATCCACTTTCATATTATGTATCATTACTAGTTTCATATTACTCCCAATAATCCAACAAAGTGATTACTCAACATGGTGACACATTGGAGGCCACTTACCAATTGTTCCTATCATCTACACCCAAGGCTCATCATGTTTCACATAAAAATGACATAAAAAATACCCATGGTAATAATACTAAGTTACATTCACGATAGGTTTCATTAAACACAGTTTTCCATCTTCTCAATTTGTTAAAATTCACAAAGCATAAACTCTTTAACATCTATGTCGGTAAAGGTTAAACATAGCAACTTAAATTTTTTATTTCACTATTCATAATTCATCCAAATATTCAAATGACTGTAACTAATTGAAAATGAATTCAAATTTATTCAAATAAGAAATTCTATTATATATATCCATCATTCCACATAATAATATGAAATAAAAACACTCTAATTCCACTTTTCAATTTTTATCAATTTTTATGTAAAAACCAGCACTATGACATCCTCCATTAATGGTGCTCAAAAATTTTGAAAATTCAAAGTTTGAAGTTCAAAAATCTAAAGATACCCTTTGGTTCTAAATTTACCTAACACCCATTTTTTAACATAAAATTCTCATTTTCACCATTTCTAAAAATTTGGGCAGCATAACACTACTTAGGGCACATTTTTGATATTTTATTTAAAACTAATGCATGAAACCAAACGGTGTAAGAATGAAAAACATTCTAAATATTATTACTAAATAAACAAAAATGATTTAGATTGAAAATATTGAGTATAGAGAGAAAAATCAATAAAACTCTACCTCAACTTGTGTAAAACTTTAAAATTGAAGAACTTTTCACATACCCAATCTTATCTTTAATCCTTTGGACACCAAAAAGGATTCGAGGAGACTAATCCATTGAGCTCCTACCCACAAAATTCTTTCCAATAGATTTATCCCAACAAAATAATCAAATTTTTAATGTAGGAGGGTTTAGAGAGTTTCAAAAAAAATCTTAAAAATAAACTAAGTGTCCCAATAAACTTTTTTTTCTCACTTTTATAAAATGAGTTTCACTTTTTTCTTTTTGAAAACATTTAAAATAACTAATTAATAAGATCTGTTCCGCATTCTCAAATGTCCAGTTTATATTTTTAATATAATGCCTATCAAAATAAGCACATATATGACATATTTAGCTCTTTTAAAAAATATCAATTAATCTCTTTCAAATATTGAATAATTATTTACGCTATAAAATTTAATACATCATTAAATCACATATTTCATAAATAATCACTTCATTTTCAACCACAATTACTCCCAAGTGCCCCAAACAATATTCAGACATTAATTAATCATTCAAAGTCATATAATAATCTATTTAAACTCATTTAATCAAAATTAACCATTAAATCATAACATCATTAATTTAAACATAAGCTCATAATCAGGAATGAAATTTCTACGAAATACATCTAAACACAAAGACACTCTTTACGAGTATCCACATAGGGTTAGGGTCATTGGCATTACCATAAGACAGTAACCAGATGTAATAAGGGTCTTTGCAAAGACAAATTGCACTTAATTTATCACAACGAGGCTAGGCTTAGGGAAAATTGGCCAATGTGACATCTCCAAATTAACACCATTGAGGAAAAAGGCATGCTTAGACCTGTGAAGCCAGGTGAAGTCAATGCCTAAAATTTGAATGATGAAAATGAGATCTAATCCATATGATTGCAATGCATAAAATGAAATTAATCTAAATGATAACAATGCATATTAATCTATGAAAGGAAATGCAAATACAAGATTAATCTATGAAAATAAACATGAATCTAATCTACATGAGTAGCCA
>MU224021.1:659572-694107 GCA_018584345.1 Thuja plicata | reverse complement strand
ATACATTTGGTTTCATTGGAGATATTGGCATTCTTTCCCTTGTTTTCATTGTGAATCTCTCATTGTATGGTTGACTAGCAAGGTCATGAGTTTATAGCTCTAGCTGAGAGCAATTTTACAAATCTTGTAACTCCATGTATAGAGAGCTATGGATCAATTTGTGAGGGCTCATTCTTGAGTTTCCTTGCATGTAAGGATTAATAGAAGTGCACTACTTTTGTGTGTACAGAGAGAATTTATGATAATATATCTAGAGAAATTCAATATAGATTCTATATTGTTCAACAAGAGTTCAGACCGTGTTTAATGAGCTACAAGAGGCCAAACTAACAATAACTCATAGCATCCAAGTGGAGGAGACTAAATCACACTCCAAGCCTACATAAGAACAATTAAGTTCATTTTATAACACCAATTGAAGTATGCCTATGATAACCTTAAGCTATATAAGAGATCAAGGAAATAAACATAACAAGTGTGTTCGGTACCCACACCGACACATGTAAACTACTACTAAGCATCTCCTTGATATGTACATTTATATTTTCTTCATATAAAGGGTCAATTAAATAAGATTACATTTCATAGGAAATGCATCTCTAGGTACATACAAATGAATGATATAACATATCCAAATATGATAAGTGAAAAGAGAGAGAGAGAGAGAGAGAGAGAGAGTAAGAAGATGAAGTCTAATGCGAAAACTGATGTCAATGTTGATGTAAAAACTCTAGTCCCCAATGGCGGTTGGCAACACCACCCGACCATGTGGAACCCGTAGGCCCACCCCACCGTGCTAGGAGATGTACAGATAGCCCAAACATAACAAACAAGAATACACTTTGGAGTAGGCTTACACACACCAATCAAGAGCACTCACATCAATCTCATGAATAGAAAAAGATCTATTATCTACTCTTTAGAATGTAATATATTAAGAGTGATACTCAATCTACAATGAGGTTAGGTGATAGGGGAAAACAAAGAGGAAAGTGTCATCATGTAGCACAAGTAGCTCACACAAATGGATAATTGTCTCATAGAAGGTCTCATATTTTTATCTCATTCTGAGCCCAACAAACTCTAAGGCATGAGGAGAGCATATATGAGTCACATGTAATCCACTTTCACATTATGTATCATTACTAGTTTCATATTACTTCCAATAATCCAACCAAGTGATTACTCAACGTGGTGACACATTGGAGGCCACTTACCAATTGTTTCTATCATCTACACTTAAGGCTCATCATGTTTCACACGAAAATGACATAAAAAATACCCATGGTAATAATACCAAGTCACATTCACAATAGGTTTCATTAAACACAATTTTCCATCTTCTCAATTTGCTAAAATTCACAAAGCATAAACTCTTTAACATCTATGTCGGTAAAGGTTAAACATAGACTCAACCATTATATCATTATAGACATGCCAAATATATCACTCAACTTCACAATCAATAAATTTTATTTAATTTCAAATACACACACACAAAGCAACTTAAATACTTGATTTCACTATTTATAATTCATCCAAATATTCAAATGACTATAACTAATTGAAAATGAACTCAAATTTATTCAAATAAGAAATTATATTATATATATCCATCATTCCACATAATAATATATAATCAAAACACTCTAATTCTAGTTTTCAATTTTTATCAATTTTCATGCAAAAACAAGGACTATGGCATCCTCCATTAATGGTGCTCAAAAAGCTTAAAAATTCAAAGTTTGAAATTTAAAAATATAAAGATACCATTTGGTTTTAAATTCACCGAACACCCCTCTTTTAATATAAAATTCTCATTTTCACCATTTCTAAAAATTTGGGCAGTATAACACTACATAGGGCACGTTTTTGATATTTTATTTAAAACTAATGCTAGAATGCATGAAACGAAATGGTGTAATAATGAAAAATATTCTAAATATTATCACTAAACAAACAAAACTGATTTGGATTGAAAAGATTGAGTATAGAGAGAAAAATTAACAAAACTCTACCTCAACTTGTGTAAAACTTTAAAATTGAAGAACTTTTCACATATCCAATCTTAGCTTTAATCCTTTGGACACCAAGAAGGATTCGAGGAGACTAATCCATTGAGATCCTACCCACAAAATTATTTCTAATAGATGTATCTCAACAAAAGAATCAAATTTTGAATGTAGGAGGGTTTAGAGAGTTTTAAAAAAAATCCTAAAAATAAACTAAATGTCTCAATAAACTTTTTTTTCCACTTTTATAAAATGAGTTTCACTTTTTTCTTTTTAAAAATATTTAAAATAACTAATTAATAAGACCCGTTCCGCATTCTCAAATGTCCAATTTATATTTTTAATATAATACCTATCAAAATGAGTATATATATGACATATTTAGCTCTTTTAAAAATATCAATTAATCTCTTTCAAATATTTAATAATCATTTACGCTATAAAATTTAATATATCATTAAATCACATATTTCATAAATAATCACTTCATTTTCAACCACAATTACTCTCAAGTGCCCCAAACAATATCCAGACATTAATTCATCATTAAAAGTCATATAATAATCTATTTAAACTCATTTAATCAAAATTAACCATTAAATCATAACATCATTAATTTAAAAATAAGGTCATAATCAACAATAAAATTTCTATAAAATGCATCTAAACTCAAAGACACTCTTTACGGGTATCCACATAGGGTTAGGGTCATTGGCATTACCATAAGATGGTAATCGGATGTAATAAGGGTCTTTGCAAAGACAAATTGCGCTTAATTTAGCACAACGAGGCTAGGCTTAGGGAAAATTAGCCAATGTGACATCTCTGAATAACCACCATTGGGGAAAAAGGCACACTCAGACCTATGAAGCCAGGTGAAGTTAATGCATGGTACCTGCCCAAGTTAGTGCAATAGCCAAAGCAACGTACAAATATATTGTGTCAACAATAGGCAAGGGAGGGGAACAAGACATCGTGTGGATCTCGCAAGCGACTATGACTTTGTTCCACCTCCAGCACAACCATCATAGATCATCATCATAAGAATATCCATGATCTCAAGGCATCCTAAAAAATATCATGTAATTATTTATTAACAATAATAACCAGCCACAATATTTAAATAACAAGGGATATCAAGAGAGATCATCAATATATATTACTTACCATTTAACTATGGTGGTGATAACAACCATAGCCTTACCAGGGCCAACATGCTGAGTGTCACTAGTCATCTGCTATATCATAAAATCTCATCAAGGGTCATTGGTAAGCGTTAAGTTCATTAATCATCATTGGCACCATAAATTATTATGTTTACTAAGTAATATCAATATCATCATGAAATCAACCTACAATGTTATGAGGCTACCATAACATTTATGCTAAAGGACATACTTAGATAATACTATGGGATTGTTTCACATCTACTGCCATTACTAAAATCACAAGTATAATTTACTATCAACATCAATATAATCATAATCCATCCAAGCTAATATGTGAGCATCATTGTTAGCATTTATGAATATCAAATAATAGTAAAATCTCACCAAAGAGTATTAACTAATTTCATGGTATTTCACTTAATGCTGGCACATGTTTCTAGTGACATTAACGAGTATTTAGTATCAAGTATACTTACTTCATTTCATTTGCAATCTAGGGTCATAGGCCATATTACTTTTTTTTTTATAAGAATAATTTAATCTCACCAATCATAGACATCTAGAATTATTTACTCATCTCATCTGCAAATGATCTTCTCATCTCTTCATTGCCACCAAAAATGATATCATCTACTAATATTTGTATGATCAACAAGCTAACAAATTTCTCAATCTTCAAATACACATTACTATTATCACTTGTCCTTAGGATACCAATCTAAATCAGATATGAGTGCAATCACTCATACCATGCCCTAGGTTCTTTTTTCAACCCATACAAAGCTTTCTATAATTTGCACACCATGGTTTACCTTATGAATTAGAAAATACTTTAGGTTTTTCAATGTATACCTCTTCTTCCAAAACACCATTAATAAAAGATGACTTAACATCCATTTGATGTACCTTGAATCCTTTATAAGTATCATATGCAAGCAATATCCTTACACCTTCAAGTCTGGCCACAGGTGAAAATGTTTCACCATAGTCTAGGCCTTACTCTTGTTCATATCCTTTTCATACCAATCTTTCCTTGTTCCCTTACTAATTAACCTATCTCATTCATCTTGTTTTTGAAAACCCACTTAGTACCTATCACATTCTTGTCCACTGGTTTGGGTACTAGTGTCTAGGCATTGTTCTTCTCAATCTACTCTAACTCATTCATCTTGTTTCTGAAAATCTATTTAGTACCAATCATATTCTTGTCCATTGATCTGGGTACTAGTGTCCAAACATTTTTCTTCTCAATCTAATCCAATTATTCTTCCATATCTTTCAACTAATCTTCAAATTTCAATGCATCTTTCATTGTTTTAGGCTCAAATTTAGATAGCAAACAAGTACCTCCTTTCACCTTTCTTCTTGTTAACACACCTACATTTCTATCACCAATAATTTGAGTAGGAGAATGATTCAACTTTACATACTTTGCTAATACCGGTTCATTTCTAGGAGTTTCTTCAACTGCTTGTATTGGTTCCTGTTCATTGACCTATCTCTCCATTGGTTTTGTTGTAGTGTCCTGCTCCACCGCCTGTACATATACAAACCCAGATAGTATTTGGATTCCTTCTTGTTGGATTCATCATTTTTCTCAAAAAAATCATCTATTTTTAATTTAGCACTTTCCACTATCTTATTTTTTCTCTTGTTCAAGCAATTGTAGGCTTTTCTCTTTAATGAGTACCATAATAATATCCCCTCATCACTTCTTGGGTCAAACTGACATGTACTTTCATCTCTCTTTATGTAGCATCTACTCCCAAAAGTTTTGAAATAATTTACATATGGTGATCGACCATTCCACAACTCATAGGGAGTTTTGTTTCTACCTTTCTTCAGCTGAACTTTGTTCAATGTGTAAACCATAGTGCTCACCGCTTCTCTCCAAAATATGTGTGCAACACCCTTCTGAATCATTAATGTTCTAGCACAGTTAATGATATACCTATTTCTTCTTTCAAAAATACCATTCTGCTGAGGTGTTCTAGGAGCTAACATTTGTCTTTTAATTTCTTGTTCTTCACAATATGTAGTAAATTCATGTGAAGTAAACTCACCTCCTCTATCAGATCTAAGCCATTTCAGGGTCTTATCAGTCTCCTTCTCCACTCTATATTTTTAGATCTTAAACATGTGAAAAGATTATAATTTGTCCCTTAGAAATATAACCCACGTCATTCTATAATAATCATCATCAATAAACAAGAAATATATATCACCATAGTAACTCCGAGTTTTCATTGGACCACATAGATCAATATGAACCATATCTAAAATACTTTTAGAAGAATATTTTTTACTGATGAAACTAGAACTAGTTAACTTCCCAAGCTGACATTCTTTACACATTACATTGTCTGGTTTCACTAGGTTGGGAAAACCTCTCACCATCTTCATCTTACTAACTTTGATCAAGTTATCAAAATTTACATGAAAGAACCTCTTATGCCATAACCAATAATCTTCTACCTTAGCGAGTAGAAAAATCTTAATAGTATAATTTAGATGGAACAAGTTACCTTTAGTTTGTTCATTGGTAGAAATTAATTCTCCTAATTTTCCAATAATGTTGCATATACCTCCATTGAAATCCAATCTATATCCTTTTTTATTCAACTAAAAAATACATGAAAAGTTTTATATTAGACCATCAACCCAATAGACATCATCAAAATTTGTTTTATCATTCAAAGAAATAGATCCTTTAACTTTTACCAAACATGGAGCATCATTCCCAAATTTTACTGAGCCTCCATCACATTCTACCATCTCGATGAATTTTCTTCTATCATCTATCATATGGTGAGTTCACCCACTATCAATAATCTAGTTACCACTGTGATTCATGTTAGAAACCAAATATTTCTCACCTTATTTTGATGGTTCTTCCTTTACAATAACAAACACAATTTCTTCTTCATCTCTTCCATCAAATTCCTCATTAGTAACACATTCCTCAGCTAGGTAGCATACTTTCTTATTCTTATCCTTGAATCGTCTTGGCTTCTCCTTCATGTCACTATCAAGGAATATAGAAGAAATATGTCCAATTTTATTACATGAAAATAACTTCAAAGGAAACTTACCCTTATATTTACCTTTCCATCTCCGTAGCCTTCTAGCAAATAAAGCTTCCAATTCCTCTTGTTCTCTTTCTTAAGACACGATAGACTTGTAATAATTAGAATACCATGTTGAAGAACTATTAGATATCTCCTTTCCTTTCCTAGAAGGTGCAATATTAAATGATGAATTTAAAGAAGCTTCAACTTTTGGCATACTATTATCATAATTTCTTAACTCAAATTTAGTCAATTTTCCTATTACTACATCAAGAGTAACAATAAAAGTTCCTAGAGATCTGAGCTCTTGAATAGATGAAACCCTAATATCATATTGAGGAAATAAAGTTCTCAAAATTTTTCTTACCACATCCTCCTTAGGAATATTACCACCAACACCTCAGATAGAAACAAAAACTTCTTTTATTCTCTGACTGTATTGTTTAATGTTATAATTTTCTTGCATCCTCATATCATCATACTTTTCTCTCAAACTATCAACCTTTTCCTTATGCACATGTGGATCTCCACCATAGACAGTCTTCAACTTCTCCCAAATCTCACTAGTAATATCCAAGTTTTTGATATCAATAAACTCTGCATCTAAAAGAGTACTCGCAGTAGCTTACATAGTAGAACTATGTTCTTTCTTGGCCTTCAATTGATCTGCAGTCAAGTTCTTGAAGGTACAATATGCCTATTCTCCACATGATCCCAATACTAATCACCCATACCTTTAAGATAGAGGTTCATCTGATTGCACCAAACTGAGTAGTTCTCTCTTGTGAATTTTGGACCTTCCTTTCTCATCATCTTCAAATCTTTACATCAAGATATTAAGGTTCACAAAAACATAGGACCAAATATATGATACCAATTATTAGTCATAAGATCAAATTACTGAGAGGGGGGGGTGACTCGGTAACCTACCAAATAATACAACTTTTTAACTTCTTGAACTTAAACTAGAATTCACAAGAATATTAACCTTAATTACAACAAATTAAAATCATAAACATCCAAGTCCATCGACAAAGTTGACACACATATTTATCTCATGGAAACCAAAATAGGGAGAAAACCATGGTGGGAATTCATACCCACTAAACGATGTTCTTTTGAAGTATGTCCTGTGAGGAGCTTAACCATGTTAGGAGTTTACAACAACACTATTAGGTGCTACCTGATTAATGGATTTTCCTTAGGCCTATTAGAACCTTTAACTTGTTAAGTATCCTTGTTAAAGGAATTTGAATACTTGAAAAAGTGTCACCGTGCTAAAGGATTTACAACAAAGATATGTTAAGATCTAGTCTATTAAGGTATTTAACCTACTACAACTGTTAGGGAAAAAAAACCACAATGATCTATAGAAAAACACTACCTCTACTTGATTAGATCCATTGAAGCACACAATCTCTTCTCAACACACTTACTCTTCCTTGGCTTGATCACAACTCACACTTTTCACCACACTTATCCAACACATGATCAACACACTTAACCTTAAAATTCATCCATTAAATACTAAAATTTTAAGTCCACCACCTTAATCAAGCCCTAAATTATAATTTTAAACATCTCTCCCAAATCCAACATGCCACAAAACAAAATTAAATGTACAAAATAAATTTCCAAGACTGTGTTGGCCAATACAACAATTTTCATAAAATATTATGTCAAGGAGTCAAACACATTTAATTGACCAAACACAAGATTCCTCTAGAATTTTCTCCACAAGATAGAATGAAACAATTTGATGCTAAATCATCACCTCCAATCATGAATACATGTCACCAGATTGTGACCATCTCAACTAATTCCACCACAACCTCAACACCGATCACCGATCAAATATTTATCAACTATCACTCAAGAACACAAACACATTAACTTGTTAACAACTCTGTCTCTAGTCATTGGTCACATATCCTTCACACTAATCACTCAAATTAGTTTTAGTCAGAAATGTAGCATCTAAACACTATTTACCACCACATCTTGTGACTACACCACAAGATACAATAAAGATTTGAGAAGATATTCAACTCATTTATCACATGTCATTAAATGTTCTAGCATTTGCATTGATATACTTCAACCGATGACAACTTTCACATAAGATAGATTATGTAGTAGTAGTCATGCATTAGACATCCAGAGACACCCCTAAGTATCCCATAAATTTAGCAACCATTGAAACTCACCGCAACCCTTCATTCATCATAACTATGCTTGGAAGCACACTAAGAACACAAGGTCAATAGTTTACATCAATGATAACATAATATATGATAATTTTGTAATCAAATCTGCATCATGAAATCTCTAAAACTCACTTACCATAATTGTATTAGATATGCCAACATCAAAGAAGTCTCAGGAAGGTTTTATGACTTTTGGAAAATGGATCACTAACATGACAGAAAATAGGTTATTTCTCAAGACCCGATAAATGTGTTGTGGGAGAAGGGAAGGGTTAAGATGATTGGCATGGAGGATGGAACCAATGGGAAGAATTTTCCTTCTTCAGATACAGATGTTGGGGTCCAAAATTCTATCTAATTTCATGATTCTAGGCCTAAGAGTAACCATGGGGCTGGGGTCCTCGGGAATAAGATTGCTTCTGTGGGGCACTAGAAACATGGGGATAGGGTAAAACAATGGGCATCACTTTTTGGAGTCAAACCTACCTGTAAATCATTTTTCCTTCCCATTGTTGATATCTCTGACTATAATAGTGGTGAGTTTACAATCTCAGTCTCAGATCAAGTTATTGATCATATATATCCATTATGGATTTATCTATGGTTGGAAAATTTATGGGTCCTTGGCCTAATATTGAAGTGGTTAGAACTTTTGTGATTATAAAATGAATGTTAAAGGGTCAGGTTGAGGTTTTTGGAATGCCTAAAGGGTTTTTTTCCTTCACATTATCCTTTCCTGAAGATTTCTTGATTGTTCTTTGTGGGGGGTTGGGTTGTTGGTAAATAATCTTTAGCCCTTAGAAAATAGACCCCTAAATTAGATTTCTCTTATGCTACCATTGATGCAATCTCACTTTGGATCAGATTTCTAGGTGTTCCTTTGGAATAGTGTCATGAGGATGTGTTCAGTGTGATGGCTAGTTCTTTTGGTGAGCTACTATCTATTGATTCTATGGTGACATCTCATAAGCGTCTGGTTTATGCTAGAATATGTGTTGGTATAGCCCAGTCAATAGATCTTCATTCCTCTATTGACCTTGTCTCCAAACCTGGGAAATGGGTTCAGATGACCAAGTTTGAGTCATTTCACTTTGTTTGTTTTCTTTTCAAGAAGTTTGGGCATTAGGCTAAGAGGTGTCCTCTTAAGGCTAGCATCCTAGCCATAAAATCTTAGAAGAAGTCATAAAATTTTTGGAAGCCTAAACAGATGATTGAAGGTCACTTGGGGGATTCTATGGGTCTACCAAAGAAAAGTAATGAGGATATTTATGGGGAGGTAAATTTGGAAAATTTTTACAACGCTATGGTTAATGAGGGAAAGTGACAACCTGATGCTAACATGCTTATCTCTGAGAAGGGTGTTGAGAATGAGGTTCCTTATAATTGATTAATGATGATAAGGTTGTGGAAGGAAGGGAGATCAACATTTCTATACATGAGAATTGAGGCATAAATGAGTAGAATAACTGTACCTTAGATCAAAAAATATTGTCTCCGAGGGGAAAAATGGGATTTGGAGATAAGTGTTAATTTGGAATGGGGTTCTAATTAGAATATATAGAAGGATTGTTTGAGTGTGCCCCCTCAAGTTTCTCCCTATTCCTTCCTTTCTAATATGAACATAGTCAAATCCTCATATCCAATAGAATCTCTTGAATAGAATGTTGAAAGAACTATCTTTGGGGATCTTGATCAGAATGCAGAGGTTCTAGAATTTATTTCCTCTTTCAAGTTCTTTAATGATAGGGAAATGAATGGTAAAGAGAATTCCATTCTTGAGGATTTGGAGCTTGATGAAGATGGCTCCTTTACCAAAGTGGAAAAGAAGAAGAAGAAGAAATCATCTATTATGACTCCTAGGGTTTCAACTAGGAACAAATAAAAAATGAACTGTGGTGCTCCTCGAAGTGTAGGAAGGAAGCCTTAGAAATGGCATAAGGAATAGGAATTTTTTCAAATTATTGTGGATGGTGTTCAGAAGACCATTCCATATATTTTCCTTTATAGCTCCCTGGGTAAAAAATGAAACTTATGTCCTAAAATATAAGGGGGATAAATAGTGCCCATAAACAAGATATTATTCATAATTTGTCTAGGGACCATAGACCTGATATTTTTTTGGTACAAGAGACTAAAATTCCTAAGGAAATGGTGGAAAGATTTAAATTCTATAATAATTGTGGAGTCCAAGGTAGCAGTTCAGAGGGTGCTTCAAGGGATGATGTCACTCTTTGGAACTCTAATTTTATTCATGGAACTCCTTTGTGTGAAAATGGTAGTCATGTTGCTACTTTTTTCAGGCATATTAGGGATTATTTTAGCTGGATTATTTCTAACATTTATGCTCCTAACAACAAATTTGCTACAAGAAATTTTTGGTCTAATCTGGCCATCTTCAAGAAGAGATACCCAAATGATCATTGGATCACAATGGGGGATTTCAATACCCCTTTCTAGGAGAAGGAAAAATTTGGAGGCTCTCAGATTTAGTTGGATAATAAATTGAACTTGATAGCATTTATCAATGACTAGTGTTTTCATGATATTAATTTGAAGGGGGATTCATTCACCTAGACTAATAGGATAAATGGGGATGATCTTATTCGAGTTAGAATAGATCATGCTTTGGTTTATTCTAATTAGATACTTCACTATTTATTCTCTCTGAATGCCTTATCAAGAATTATATATGATCATTACCCCCATTAGCTTTGCTGTTGATTCTATTAAAGGGAGAAGGAATTTTCCTTTTAGATTTTGAAATATGTGGCTCTATCACCCTAGTCTGTAATTATGATTTCATAAATTAATGGTGGAACATCAATGTTTACGGAATGACTATGTTCTAAGTGGCCAAGAAGTTAAGAGAAGTCAAGACTAATGTCAAAAAATAGAATAGAGAGACCTTTGGGGATATCTTCGCTATAAAGGTTGATTGAGGATAAAATACAACAAGAGGGATATATTGAAGAATATTTGGATAAGGAGAATGATATTTTCATCTAAATATCAAAATATTATATCTAAAATGGAATTCTTTAAGAAGAAAAGATCAATGTCTTTATGGCTTTCCTCGAGGGGTATGAACACTATATTTTTCATATCACTACATTAAAGCATGGGCCACTAACAGGATTGCTCATATCATGAAATATGGTAAGAAAATTGATAAGGAACATGGCATCAGAACATAGTTGGTCTATTTTTTTCTAACCTTTTAAATGCTGACAATAGTTTGTTTGATGAGGCCCAAGATATCCTTGTTGATTATATTCTAAGTATTTTGAAAGAAGACCAGAACAAAATATTGGCGGTCATTCCTTCTGTTGATGAGATTAGAAGATTAGTTTTCTCCTTTGATGAGTAAAGCCCCTGGTCATAATGGGTTCCTCTTATTCTTCTTTGAATCCTTTTGGAATATTGTTGATGAGGATATGATTAATGTTTTCAAGGAGTTCTTTGGTTCTAGATCTATGTTGAAAGAGTTGAACTCTAATTTTATTGTGATTGTTCCTATAAATTATGGGGCTGAGACTCTTGAAGATTTAAGACCTATTAGTCTCTGCAAGTCCTTTTATAAAATCATATCTAAAGGCATTACTTCCATTTTTTTTCTGATTCTCCCCTTTCCTATCCCCCCTAGTAGAATGGTTTTGTCCCTGGGAGAAAAATTCAGGATTCTATCATTACAGTTAATGAGAATATCCATTCACTTTAAGCTTCCAAAATCCAAGTATTCCTTCATAAGCTTGACATTTCTAAAGCCTATGAAAGAGTGGATTGGTATTTCTTGTTTAAATTTCTTAGAGATTTTTGTTTTTATAAGAGAGTTCTTTAGCTAATTTGGAAACTCATTTCTACCTCTTCAATGGTTTTTATTATTAATGGGTCCTCTACTCACTTCCTCAAGGTATCTTAGGGTCTAAGGAATGGGGATCCCATTTCCCTTATCCTCTTCACTACAATGACTGAAATTTTGGGAAGATATATGCACACAAAAATTACATATGGTTCTATCAAAGGACAAACCTTCTTTGACTAATTTGAATTGATCACATAAATAGTTTGTTGATGATTTTATCATGATAGGGAATTCCTATATTGGAGAAGCAAAACATATCAAGAATGTGTTGAACCTTTATGAGGAAGCTTTTAGGAAAATGGTTAATAGATCAGAATTCATTGTATTTCATTAACACTATTGAAGCCACACAAATAATAATTATTGATATCCTTGGGTGTTCTATTGGTTCTATCCATCTATATGGGTCTTCCCCTTAGTAGTAAACCTCCTAACTATTTTTGGATATCGCTAATTGGTAGGTTCAATAGAAATATTGCAGGTTGGAAATGTGCTCTTCTTAGTCAGGCTGGAAAGGTTCAAATTCTCAAGTCTTATGTTCAAAATCTGTCTGGCTATGCCTTGATCTTGTTTAAAATCCCTTCTAAAGATATAGAAAAAAGTGAGAAAATCCAAAAATTATTTCTCTAGTCTGGGGTGGAGGAAATAAAAAGGATGCCTCATGTGGCTTGGGATGATGTTTGTAAACCGAAGAAAGAGGGAGATCTTAGTTTGAGAAATATCAAAATATTTAATAAAGCCCTCTAGGCAAAGCAGGTTTAGAGAACCCACAACAAGAGAGGGGAATGAAATAATATTTGGCAATATAAATACCAACACAATATTCATAACTTAAAAGATTTCCTTCATTCTTCTAACCTTTCTAGTGGTTATGTTCTTTGGAACAACATTATCAAAGCTAGGGAGGTTGCCCATTTGGGTGCTTACTCGAAACTTCATAATGGTAGGAACAAGTTCTTCTGGGATGATTGATTGATTAGTAGGAAGCCTTTAGTGGAAGATCTTTAGTGTATTTATTTCAAAGATGTTTGAATTCCTAGATTTGGGATGTTTGTTTCTGATTATTGGGTGAATGGTAATTGGGTTGAACTGACTCTTATGAACCCCTTACTGGTGCAGGAGCAACTAGGTAGAGCTAATAGAGGACCTAGGGTTCCTAAGGTTTTTTTTGTCTTGTAGTGGTCCTATCCAAAACACTAGTAAATAAGGGACTAAACAAGTCCTAGTGTGAAGTGTGTTAGTTTAGGATGCCTTAATAGGTCATTAGTGACCTTATTTGAAAGATTGTCCACATTAGGTCAAATAGAGTGTTTTTATGAATTATGATGTCAAATTGGACAAGTAAGGGAATTTAGGTCCTATTTCAATGTTCTAACACCTTAGATAGGCATTTGGTTAAGTTTTGTGGACTTATGATCAAGTTTGGATAGAAAATCCAAAAAGATGTAAAATTTGTCAATGTTGTCATTGACAACATTGACAACATTTGTTGCATGATTGCAACTTCAAGAAATTGGTTTCATAACTATCTGAAACCATTGAGTTTGTGTCTTGGTAAACTACTTAAGGCTATCCTCAATCTTTTTAAAGGGTTTCCTTGTTTTTGTAAGTGTGTGTACGGACTGGGTAATGGAAAGAACAGTCATAATTTTTGTTTTTATGAGAAATTGGTGTTTTAATGGATTGAATTAAGTACTATAATCCATGTAAGTGTTAGAGTAAGTGTTTTTAATTTTATTTTTGGTGTTGGATTTCCATTTTTTAAGCTTTTAGTTAGTCTTGTAAATTATTTTGTTTTACGTCCAGTTGCTGGTATGAACCAGGAAATTGGTGAAGATGGGGTCATAGATCCTCTTCCCACTGTGGAATCTGCATGGGCCTTTGGGATTAGGGAGATGACTCCTTTTACATATTGTACAGTGAAGGAGGGGCCCTGGAAAGAAAACAAGGAATTTTTAAAGTGATTCCCTAGGCGAGCCAGAGTTGCATGGCTAGGGATCACAGTGAGTTGTAGAGGTGATAAGGAGGATTGAAAGAATTGATAGCTTCAATAAAAGCATGGAGAGAGGTAGACACAAGAGTCTTGAAGTCCCAAATTCAATGAGAAGTATTGGTGAATGATTCTTGGTGGCATAAATAAGGATTCTGTTAGAAAGGCTTGGAATGCCTTGAAACCTTGAATTTTAGGCATGATTGTAGGTGGTACTGTATGGATAGTTTGGGAGCCAAAGACCTTGAAAAAACTTTAGGTCTCTATAAAGGGTGTTAGGATCAAAGTTTTTTTTTCCACCTTGTTAAGTACCTTTTCAATTTATTTGATTTTTTCACCAAAATAGGCCTAATTGCTTGTAGCCCTATTTGGGAAGCAATTGTTGTGTTTCTTGGAACTTGATTAGGGTTCCAATGAAAATTGTCTTTGTAGGTATTGAAAAGGATCTTAGTGACATCCTAAAAGACTAATTCTCTCTTTGGAGTGGTTGTTGATCATGTTGGGTCAGTTTGTGAAGTTTGTGAAGATGGAGCAAGAAGGGCTATTGAGAGTCTAGGAGGAGATGTGAAGAGTTGTGTTTCTACTTGATTGGTATTTACAAGTTGAAAGGAGTAGGATTTTTAGTAGAGAATCCTAAGGATATTAGGGTCAGTTGAGAACCCTAATAGGTTAGAGGAGTGGCCTAAGGATACCCTAGAAGAAGATAGGGTAGAGCAAGACTTGTGTTACATCAGATTGGTATCAAAGCAAGGTAAAGAGTTGGGAAGTTAGTGTATGTCTCCAACTACTGGTGAATCAGTAGGAGAGTCAATCATGGTGAAAAATGCAGAGATATAAAAAGAAGTGGATGAGAAAAAGGAGAAGAAAATACTCCTTGAAGAAGCCTTAGAAGGAATGAAGATAAGGCTAGAAGAAGTTGCTAATGTAGTAGCTAGAAACAAAGAAGTTGAAATCAGTGATAGGGGTAAAAAGATAGCTGAGGAAGAACTTATCCCTGAACCATACCCTATCTTGAATGAAGAGCCCTTCCTAAAAGCCATAAAATCCCTAGGAGGAAAAGCATTAGAGGGTACACCATTGTTTAGTGGAAAGATGGATATTGAAGCAGCGATGGATTAGATTGAAGGAATGGAGAACCATTTCGAGTGTGAAGGGGTACTTGAAGCACAGAAGCTCAAGGTGGCCAAATCAAGACTCGGAGGGTCAGCCCTAACATGGTGGAAATACCTTCAAGATGAGAGGGTTAGGATGGGTAAGTAGCCCATAGCCAATTGGAATGCAATGGTGACCAAGCTAAAAGAGAATTACTTGCACTAGAGGACTATGAGATACAACTTCATAGGAAAAGATAGAATTTGAAGCAAAAAGACTTAGATGTGGCCTCATATACAAAGGAATTCCAAAGATTGTGTCTTAGATATAAGAAACAAGAAGAGGAATCAATCAAATTTTCTAGGTAATTGGGTCGATTGAAATGTAACATCCAAGAAGAAATTAGTTTGTGGACACCAACTACAGTTCAGAGGTGTCATAAATTATCCTTAAGGGTAGAGGAAAAGAACAAGAAGAAGGGTGACTCTAACTTAAAAAATATAGGTAGAGGAAGAGACCAAAGGGGTTAGAGAGGAGGCTATAAAGGCAGAGGCAATGAGAAAAGGACACAAGGTGAGAATAAGCTGGTAGAGAATAGTACTGAAAGTACTCCAAGAGGGGGCTTTAACATAGGCAGAGGCAATCAAGGTGGTCCTAGAAAAGGGAGAGGAGGTATAATTAACTCATACTTTGCAAGTATGAAGTGTTACAACTATGGTCAACTAGGTCATCCAACATATAGGTTCCCTGACAAGCTCACTACTTCAAATCATGACAAGAGAGTGGCTTATGCTCATGAGGACACTACAAGTGTCAAAGCACCTGAGATTGACCATCTAGATTTAGAGATGGGTGAGAACTTAATGTTTAGTTTAGAAGGGTATTGATAAGACAACCAAGTAAATATGAACCCAAGCATAGGAGTGCTTTGTTTAGGATAAGATGCAAGATCCTTTGCAAAGTTTGTAAGGTGATAGTGGATTTTGGCTCCACTAACAATATCATCTCAGAGGAAGTAATCAAAAAACTCAAGTTGACCAAATTACCCCATGTAAATCCCTATAAGGTTACATGGCTCAACAAAGGCCAAAGTTTATTGGTGAATGAGAAGACATGGGTTGAATTATCCATAGAAGGGTATAAGGGAAAACTCTTATGTGACATCCTACCAATGTATGCTTTCCATTTTATATTAGGGAGACCTTGGAAATTTGACAATGGGGTAGTGTATGATGGGAAGGAGAACTCCATCACATTCAAGAAAGGAGGAAGAACTTTCAAGATTCAGTCTTTGTTAGAAGAGGAGGAGCCACAGTCTAAGACTCCTAACATCATGTTGTGTAGTGGAAAGGAGTTTGTGAGGGATCTCAAGAGTGATGAGAATGAAGGTTATGCTATTGTTCTAAGACCCAAGGAGGAATAAAATCCTGTCAAGGAGCCATTGCCATCAAAGATACAAGTATTGCTTGAGAAATACAAAGACATAGTGAGTGATGGTACTCCTACAACCTTACCTCCTAGGAGAGTAATAAGTCATCAGATAGACATTTTCCCTGGTGCATCTTTGCCTAATAAGGCAGCTTATAAGCTAACCCTGATCAGAACTTGGAAGTGGCAAGGCAAGTGCAAGAACTCTTGGATCAAGGATTGATCAAAAAGAGTATAAGCCCATGTGCAGTCCCGATTGTGTTGGCATCCAAGAAGGGAGGAAAATGGAGAATTTGCATAGATTCAAGGGATATAAACAAAATCACAATAAGGTATAGGTTCCCCATACCTAGGATTGAGGATCTCATGGATTTCCTTGGTGGGGCAATGTACTTTACCAAGTTAGATTTGAAGAGAGGTTATCACCAAATCAGGGTGAAAGAAGGGGATAAATGGAAAATGACATTCAAGACCACAGATGGGTTATATGAATGGCTTGTGATGCCATTTTGCCTCACAAATGCTCCGAGCACATTCATGAGGCTCATGAATAAAGTGCTCAAAGACTTCATAGGAAAGTTTGTAGTTGTATATCTTGATGATATACTGATATTTAGCAAGACAAAGGATGAGCATATCAAGCATGTAGAGGCAGTGTTGCAGAGGTTACATGAAGAGAAGTTGGCCATCAACTTGGAAAAATGTGAGTTCTTCAAGCAAGAACAAGTGTACTTTGGATTTGTAGTGTTTAAGGGATCTTTGAAGATGGATCAAGACAAAGTGGTAGCTATTCTAAATTGGCCACCACCTACCATAGCCACTGAGGTAAGAAGTTTTCATGGCTTATCCTAGTTTTATAGGAAATTTATCAGGAACTTTAGTGGTATTTGTGCTCCTTTATTAGATATCATTAAGGGTGGAGTCAAAACTAAGTTTAGGTGGACCTTAGAAGTAGGGAAAGCCTTTGAATTGTTGAAGGAACAAGTAGCCACTCAACCTATCGTACAATTGAAAATCTTTGAGAAATTATTTACTATTGAGTGTGATGCTAGTGGAATGGAAGTAGGGGGTGTATTGAGTCAAGAAGGTAGGCCAATTTCCTTCTTTAGTGAGAAATTAAATGAAGCTAAGAAGAAATACTCTTCTTATTACTTAGAACTATATGCTTTAGTTTAGTCCCTTAGAAAGTGGAGGCATTATCTATTGCCCAAAGAATATTTTGTGTTTAGTGACAACCAAGCCCTTAGTTACATAAATACTTAGGAGAGACTAAGCAATAGACATCTAAAATGGATGGAGTATTTGCAAGCATTTACATTTACAATTAAGCATAAGAAAGGGCAATTAAGCAAGGTTGTAGATGCACTAAGTAGGATATTGTTGATAGTCCAAGAAATTCAGTTGAATAGCATTGGGATTGATAGTTTCAAATATCTATACAAGGCAGATGAAGATTTTGGGGAAGCATACAAGGTGTGTGTTGATTTTCAAAATCACTTTCATAGAAAATTTTCTGATTTTACTTTGCAAAATGGATTGTTATTTAAGGGAAATTAGTTATGTGTGCCAAGAGGCTCCATGAGAGAGAATCTCATATAGGAGAAACACAATGGGTGTTTGAGTGGTCACTTTGGTATGAACAAAACCTTGGAGCTAGTGCAAAGGTTCTACCATTGGCCAAAAATGGTAAGAAATGTTACAAGGTATGTGGAGCAGTGTATCATATGTATGAAAGCTAAAGGAGGAATAAGTAATATAGGGTTATATCAACCTTACCATTCCTTAATAGGCCATGGGAGTGTGTGAGAATGGACTTCATAGTAGGTCTACCCAAAACACATCAAGGACATGATAGCATTTATGTAGTGGTTGACTGATTTAGTAAAATGGGACATTTCATTCCCTGCAAGACTACAAATGATGCTAGTCATATAGCATATTTGTTTTTTAAAGATATTGTGAGAATTCATGGCTTACTCATAAGTATTTTTTCAGATAGGGATGTGAAATTTATGAGCCATTTCTTGAAAACTTTATGGAATAGATTGGGAACCAACTTGTCTTTTGGTTCAGCTTACCACCCTCAAACTGATGGACAAACTAAGGTGGTCAATAGAGTTTTGGGTAACCTATTGAGGTGCCTAACTAAGGAGTATGGTCAAATATGGGATATGGTCATTCCCCAAGAAGAGTATGCATATAATGACAGTAAGAATAAAATGACAGGGAGAAGCCTGTTTGAGATATTTTATGGGATGCACCCAAGGGGTGTGTGTGATATTAGGGATCTTGGAGGCATGGAGTACAGAAATGGTCAGGCCGAGGACTTCACTCAAACCATGAAGGAGATCCAAGAACATGTCAAGTAGAAAATCCAAGACAATCAACAAAAGTTGAAGTCTAAAGTTGATGAAAAGAGGAGAGACATTCAATTTGAGGTAGGTGACTATGTCATGGTTCATTTGAACAAATATCGATTACAAAAGGGTGTCTCTACTAAAATGTAGATGAAGAGAGTGGGAACTTGAAATATCCTAGCCAAATATGGGGCTAATGCATATAAAATAGACCTACCTTCAAATTTGAGCATATCACCGGTGTTCAATGTACAAGACTTGATCTCATTCCAAGGGAAGATAGATGAGAAGGGTCAAAGCAGTCAAGGGATCACTGGTGATGTTGAGGCTATTGTATTATATCCCAAGCCACAGTTGGAAGGTGATAGAGCTCTCGAATCAAGAGTCAAGAAGAATACAAGGGACAAGGTGTATATGGAGCACCTCATTAAGTGGAAACACAAACTAGATTCAGAGGGAACATGGATTGCAGAGGAAAAATTCAAAAAGGTGGGCATCTCAGAAGACATCTTGTCCATAGGAGTGACATAACTTTCCCTTGTGGGGAAGTATGGTGTAGGAGCACCTAGGTAGGGCTAATAGAGGACCTAGGGTTCCTAAGTTGTTTTTGGCTTATAGTGGTCCTAGCTAAACCACTAGTGCAATAAGGGGACTAAACAAGTCCTAGTATGAAGTGTGTTAGTTTAGGTTGCCTTAATAGGTCCTTAGTGGCCTTATTTGAAAGATTGTCCACATTAGGTCAAATAGGGTGTTTTTTATGCATTAAGATGTAAAATTGGGCAAGTAAGGGACTTGAGGTCCTATTTCATTTTTCTAACACCTTAGATAGGAATTTGGCTAAGTTTGGTGGAATTATGACCAAGTTTGGATACAAAATTCAAAAAGATGTAAAAGTTGTCAATGTTGTCATTGACAACATTGACAACATTTGTTGCATGATTTCAACTTTGAGAAATAGGTTTCATAAATATCTAAAACTATTGATTTTGTGTCTTGGTAAACTACTTAAGGCTATCCTTGACCTTTTGAAAGGGTTGGCTTGTTTTTGTAAGTGTGTGTACGGACTAGGTAATAGAAAGAACAGTCACAGTTCTTGTTTTTCTGAGAAATTGGTGTTTTAATGGATTTAATTAAGTACTATAATCCATGGAAGTGTTAGAGTACGTATTTTTAAGTTTTTTTGTGGTGTTTGATTTCCATTTTTTAAGCTTTTAGTTAGTCTTGTAAATTATTTTGTTTTCTATCTAGTCGCTGGTTTGAACGAGGCAACTAGTGAAGATGGAGTCATAGATCCTCTTCCCAATGTGGAATCTACATGGGCCTTTTGGATTAGGGAGATGAATCCTTGTAAATATTTTACAGTGAAGGAGGGGCCCTGGAAAGCAAGCAAGCAATTTTTAAGGTGATTCCTTAGGCGAGCCAGAGTTGCATGGCTAGGGATCACAGTGAGTTGCAGAGGTGATAAGGAGGATTGAAAGTATTGATAGCTTCAATAATAGCATGTTGAGAGGTAGAAACACAAGTCTTGAAGTCCCAAATTCAATGGGAAGTACCGGTGAATTATTCTTGGTTGTAGAAATAAGGATTCTGTCAGACATGCTTGGAATGCCTTGAAACCCTAAATTTTAGGCATGATTGTACGTGGTGTTGTACAGACAGTTTGGGAGCCAAAGAAATTTAAAATAATTTAGGTCTCTATAAAGGGTGTCAGGCTCAAAGTTATATTATCCACTTTATTAAGGAATTTTTCAAGTTATTTGATTTTTTCACCAAAATTGGCCGAATTGCTTGTAGCCCTATTTGGGAAGCAATTGTTGTGTTTCTTGGAACTTGATTAGGGTTCCAATGAAAATTGTGTTTGTAGGTATTGAAAAGGATCTTAGTGACATCCTAAAATCCTACTTCTCTCTTTATAGTGGTTGATGATCATGTTGGGTTAGTTTGTGAAGTTTGTGAAGATGGAGCAAGAAGGGTTATTGAGAGCCTAGGAGGAGTTGTGAAGAGTTGTGGTTCTACTTGATTGGTTTTCACAAGTTGAAAGGAGTAGTATTTTTAGAAGAGAATCCTAAGGAGAGTAGGGTAATTCTAGAACCCTAATAGGTTAGAGGAGTGGCCTAAGGATACCCTAGAAGAAGATAGGATAGAGCAAGACTTGTGTTACAACACTTACTCCTTCCATTGCATAAGTCATTAAATTCCTTTTCCTTGGAGCACTATAGAGAGGATGATATGCTAGTTTGAAGAGGTTCTTCTAATGGCCTTTACTTGGTGCCTTTTACTATGGATTTTCTTTCTCATTCCCCCCTCCCCTCTCCTTACTGGTCTAAGGCCTAGATTAAAAAACTAATCCCTCAAGTTAATATTTTCTTTTAGCTAGTGCTTTAGAATATAATCCTCACTATTGATAATATTTGTAAGAGAGGTTTCTCTATTCCTAAAATATTCTACCTTTTCCATGATGAAGGGGAATCAGTTAATCATCTCTTCCTTCACTGGCATTTTTTCTTCTGATATTTGGAATCATGTCTTCTAATCATGGAACCTCTCTTAGGTGATATTTGCTTCTATCACAGTTTTCTTTCTATAGTGGATATCACAATCTGATATTCATATTTTGAAACTAATTGGTGCATATAATCTCCCACATGTGGTATGGATAATTTGGAAAGCATGCAACAGCCATATCTAAAGGAAATGAAATATCTGATGTATAATTATATGAGAAAATCAACACAAATAAAAAAATATCCACGACACATAACAATAGAATTTTTATCGTGGAAACCCAAATTAGGGTGAAATAAACCATGAGACTTGAACCCACATTAAGAATAATACCTTTTTAGAAGTAAATATTACTACAAATGAGGAATGCACATGAATTAAGGCATACTACCTAGAGCTCATTGCTTAAATAACCTTGGGCTCCAATCCTAAGGAAGACTCACTATCTTACAAACACAAATGAGACTACAATCTGATGAAATTATGAACTATGTAGTATCATGTCCTTATGACTTAGTCAACTCCATTGAAGTATAACCAGACGTGTTTTTGCAATTATCTCTAACTCCTTCAGATGATAAATTCAACCTTCACTAGATCTAAAAAACTGTATTACAAGTAATCTTTGGTGTCTGTGATCAATCCTTCTCTTGTGCAACCACACACTTTACCCTAATTTATCAATCCTTATATCAAGAATAAGTCAAAAAAGGCCTAAGATTCAATTTTCATCTCACTACACAAAAATTAATGACCTTGACCAAAACATTTCCACCAAACATAGCTTATATCCTTCATAATTACTTCAAGATCATAACACTTCCATAAAACATTTTATCGATTGCCCATAAAATGTGTTACTAATCAAGTCAACCAAGAACATAAAAAAATATCACCAACTTGAAATTCACTCCAAATCACATCCTTGATTGATGTAGATCACAAAATCATTAGACACATAATCCAAGAACATCCTTAGAAATCATGAAGCTCAAAAAAAAAATCAAATCCATCCTAGCTAATTGATTGTCCAATATTCTATTCTCACCCTCAAGAACACTACCACCTTCCACTATAATACTTGAAAATTCCTTGTGAACCTTCATGATCATGATCCCTTTGAACTGAAGAAACATCCCAATGTACTTAAAACATTCCTAGGTGTGCAACCAAAGATCTTAACCTATGTACATGCACATATCCAATCTCTGCACCTCTAATACACTCGTATAAAACAAAGTAGAAAATCACCAACTATGATCTCATAACTTACTCAAATGATTATATCAACATCTGCAACTTTACATGAACCTAGTAAATAACCTTTAAATCATCCTAGGAGGTACAAAACTCCTCATCCTTGGTAAACTTCCTTTGACATACCTTTGGACATATTGTTCCTCTTTTAAAACGGCATAACAGACATGTTGACATTAATAAAAACACATCCAAAATTTCTAACAATATCCCCCTTGGTATTGATGACAACATGTGATGGGAAAAAATAGTAATGCAATCAGAAACCAACAATATTCATCCTAGATAGATAGTCAATAATACTACCAAAAATATTCACAATTATCTTTCAGAGTCCCTCTAATTCATCTTCCTTTTGTGAATGGTCCCCCTGGGAAGAAGCTTCTCATCCTCTGGTTAATGCTTAGATTACATACTCTTCTCACCATCTATTACTCCCCTTTAGATATGCACTCTTCTCCTTAATTGAAAGTATTTCTTATGTGCAACTTTATAACTTATTTTTCACATGATTCTTTCCTTCTATCATGTCTTCTCTCCTTACCTTGAACTTATTTTTGACATGCTTCTCTCCCCCTTTGACATCAATGGAAAAGGTGCATCTCTACTCTGATTAGGCACTAATCTTTTTTACCTTCAATCCACATATTACCAAGCTTACTACTCCCCCTGAGTAGTAGCCTCCAAACCACCAATCTAGCTTGAATGATATCTCCATAAAGTGTGCTAGATTCAAGAATCCCTTTGTATCTTAGTTATGATCAAGAAGGGTAATTACCCCTAACTTTCCTCTAAGAGTTTCCTCTTTCTCAGCAGTATCCTTTTTCTTCTTCCTCTTAGACTTGTTTTTACACCTCTATGTTTTATTTGTCTTTATATTGTCTTCTCCTTTCTCATCTGTATTTTTTCCTTTGTAAATTTGACTCTTCTTTTCCACTTCCTACTTCTTAGCCTCATCATCCTTCTACACATTTTTTTTCCATTCCTACTATATCATATATGTCCACTTTGTCTCTGCAATATTGGTAATTTATGTAGATAAGTTGTATCTAAACTATGCAACAAATTTATGTCTGTTGTCTTCATCCTTAATTATAGTACATGGACATCTACCTTCCTCTCTTCTGAAAGTATCATTTATCCTTTTCATACCACTACATATGCTTGAGTTATGGTTATGCATCTTACATCTAGGGACATGATCTTTCTTTCTGCAAATTACATCTTTATGACCAAAATTTCCACAAAAAACACTTACTACTAAATTTTTAAGGTTTAGGTAATCTATCTAAAGTCTACTTAGTCTTATTTTTTGTCTTGGTCTTATTCTTCTTCCTTTTAGTTTTAGGCTTGTCTTGACCAAATTTAGAACTTTCTTCTTTCTCAAGTCTAACGCCATTGTTCTCTCTCTCAAGCAATGCCTCAAGTTTGATTGCTCTTCTTATGAGCTTGTCCACATACTAATTTGTAGTCATAATCTCTTCCTTAATATCTTTATTTCACTCATCATCAGTTGATTCAGTCTATGATATTAAGAAAATATGATCTTGAGCAATTCTTCTCCTTGTCTGAACACCCTTGTTCTTGTCAATCATTCATGAAATGTAGGTCACATCCTTTGTTCATCAGCTTCCCAACACTTACAAGATTATGTTTCAAACCTTCAACATATAATACATCATCAACATTGTTCTTACCATCCAAGGAAATAGAACCTGTACCTTTGATCATACCTCCAGTGTTGTCTCCCCATCTTACCATACCACCATCATACTTCTCAAATTCAAAAAATTTCTCTTGTCACCAGTCATATGGTGAGAGAATCCAATGTCTATCACCCATTCATCCTTCTTTACAACTTGAGAAGTTAGGGCCTTTTATTCAAAAACACAATTATTATAACTAGAAGGTATATAATCTTTAGACTTACATTCATCTTCTTCAATAGTAATGAAGGAACTAGTGGGCTCTAGATTATCAAACTGATGGGTGTGCTCCAAGGTGTTCTCACACAAACTTACTAAGGACTCCACTTGTCCTAGTCTTCTTAGGATCCCAATATAACTTCTAAGACCCCAATATTCTCAAGTATCCAAGCCTAAGACTATCCTTACTCAATTCCAAGAGTTAGTTTCTTTATGCTTAACCTTGAAGGACAACTACCAATAATTGTGTCTCATTTGTTCACTCTAACTTGAAGGATTTTAAGTACAAATCCTTCATGTCAACATCACCAATTCTGCAAGGGTTGTGTCCACCATAAAAAAAATTCCTCTTAAATACTTTCAACTCCATTGGAATGGGTCTTCAAACTCCAATCAGTCGAGTTCAAGACTGACTCTCCATTTGGTCCTATTAGGCCTAATTGCATAATTAGCCCTATCTAGAGGGTTTTTATGGATTCTTTCCCAAAAATTACAAATAACCCCCCAAAAAAAATTAGGATCCGAATACCCTTTTCCAAGAACTAAAATATTTTTAAAGTCTTAAGCCCCTAGGTCATCTATACAATGGTATCCTAAATTATAGGGCAAATAGGGCTAATTTGGTTCCTTAAATGTAGTCCACTGATTTCTACCTAGAAATATATCTAAATTGAATGATAAAGACCTTAGCTCTCTATTAGGGATCTATAGGACCTTAAAGATTCTAAAACCATACTTGTTTTGTATCTCTCAAACACTCCCTTGCATATGCATTCAAACTTCTCCATGTCATACACCTAATCGAACAGTCATTGCTCGCCTATGGCATGACTTTAAAATTAGAAGACTGGCTCTCTAGACCTCCTAGTTGATTATTTACACTTTAAAGAGGCTCCCCTACCATATTAATCTACACCTTGAATATTTCCATGGTTGGCTTCTATGGGGGAGCCGTGAAACTAAAAATCACTCTGCCTCCTACACCAACTACACTAATTCCTAAATAATTTACCAAGTATAACTAATCAACTCAAAAAAAAAATTCCACTGAATGAAAAAGTCTTTAAAATATTTCTAAAACACAGATCCAACACTGGAACAATTTATTCAATCCATCCAAACACTTCTACACTAAAATCAAGTTGACTGTTGTAGAAAACCATAACACAGTGCTTCTATTCACTTCAAAAATCTTGTTACATCACACACTACCTTGGGAAATGAGCCTCAAGGTATCTAAAGATGCCTCCTCTATGTTTTAAGGCCACTATCATTCATATCCCTTCCCTACTCAAAAGCTAATCAAAATTTGTTGATGTTGCATGCAACATTTGCAAAATTGCAAATGTTGTCATGACAACATTTTAGCATCTTTTGCATTAATGATGCAAACTAAATTTTATGACCTCTAACTTACATCAAATGATGAATAAAAATAATTGAAAAATTTTTAGGCACTTTTATCATCTTTCCTAAGTCTAGAACACTTTTAGACCACATTTCCCACTTTAGGCCTAAACTAAGGACTAACTACTAGAAAGCAATAAAACTATATTGGATTGAGTACTAAATGCTAATCCATCTAACTACACACTTGAAAGACCATCTAAGGTCCAAAATGAAAATTCACTGACTTATCTAGAGTCAATTACAAGCCAAAATTGTACTAAGACTTTAGGGATATCCTAGGTGCTCTTGCACCACAAACTTAGTATCTTCTTCCTTGACAGTAATTGGTGAGATAGTAGACATGGAATCTACAGGCTCAATATCTTCATCTTTGAAAGAAAAGAATGTGAATTCATCATCATATTTATCAACTATAGTAGGTTCATCATTATAAATACCTTCAACATCACTATCAACATAAAAATAACATCTTCTTGGAGTAGCAAGTACTTTACTCTTCCATTTCTCAGCTCTATTTGGACATCTAGAAGCAAAATTTCCTATATTACTACCTGAATCATTTGATAAGAAATTTTTCTTTATACTTACCAGTAGTAGCTCTAGGTACTCTTCTTGTAAAAAATGCTTCCACCCTTTCAATTTCTCTTTCTTATTCTTTCAATTCCTTTATCTCTTTCTCATATTGTTCCCTCCATTTGAATAAAGTTTCAAACTTAGGTATTTCATCACCAAATGTACTCAACTCAAAGGAAGTAAGCTTACCAACTATTTTGTTCCTTGTTATATCTATCACTATCTTGATCTCCTCAATGGCTGCAACTTTACGACTGTAGGTAGGGGTTAGTGATCTCAACACTTTTGCAACAATTTAATCTTCTTCTAAAGTTCCACTAGAACGTTTGATAGAAGTCACAAGATCATTTATCCTAAGAATATATAATTAAATGTTTTCATCTTCAGACTCTCATACCTACCCTTCAAGCTCTGTAACTTAGCAACATTTACTTCTTTGTCTCCTTCATGCAAGGTTCTCAACTTTTCCCATATCTTATTAGTTATCTCTAGTTCCATGATATTGATAATCTCATCATCAGCCAATACACTCAACAAGGCTTCCTTTTCTCTAATATTTTCTTTAGCGTCTACAACCTCTTATGGAGTACTAGGGTTTGGAGGAGGAATATAATATTGCTTTGTAACCTTGCAATAGTCTTTATCAGTATATTTAAGATATAAAATCATACGGTGATTCCATAGGTTGTAGTTGGATCCATCAAACCTAGGACTATCCTTCTTTTATGCTACCATATTTAGATCTTCCTCAAGTTGTTAAACTTCCTCCAAGGGACTTATCTCTAATACCAATTGTAGGAAATAGGTAAGAAAGAAGCTAAGAGGGGGGTGAATCACTTGCACCCAAAACTTATACTCTTTTGAACCCTTAAACCTTAAAACCCTTATGCATGAAAGATTTACATCTTATTTATAATGATATGAGAAAGTAAACACAAATAAAAAAAACATCAACAACACATAAAACCAGAATTTTTATTGTGGAAACCCAAATTAGGGTGAAAACAATGGTGGGGCTTGAACCCACAATAAGAATAATAAATTGTTAGAAGAAAAAAGCTTATTACAAATAAATAATTCACATGAATTCATGCACACTTACTAGAGCTCACTTCTCAATTAACCTTGGGCTCCAACCCTAAGGAATACTCACTATCTTGTAAACACCAATTATACTACAACTTGATGAATTTATGAACTATGTAGCGACATCTTCTTATGCCTTAGTCAGTTCTATTGAAGTACAACCAGATGTGTTGTTGCAATTCTCTCTAACTCCTTCAGATGAGAAATTCAACCTTCATTAGATCTGCACAACTACTTCACAAGAAATCCCAAGTGTCCACAATCAATCCTTCTCTGGCACAACCACACACTTTTCCCTAATTCATCAATCCTTATATCAAGAATAAGTGAGTAAAGACCTAAATTTAAATTTCCATCTCGCTGCACCAAAATCAATGACCTTTATCAAATAATGTAGACCATATATGGCTTAGATATTTCATAATTAATTTGAGATCATAACACTTCCATAAAACATTTTACTGATCACCCATAATATTTTTACGGATAAAGTCAGCCAAGAACACAAGAAAACTTATCACCAACTTGAAACCATCCAAATCACATCTCCTTGATTAATATAGATCACCAAATCATTAGGCACATAATCTAAGGATATCCTTAGGCATCATCAAGCTCAAAAAAATATTCAAATATATTCCAACTAATGGATTTTCCAATATTATATGCTCACCCCCAAGAACACTACCATCTTCCACTATAATACTTGAAAATACCTTGTGAACATGCAAGATCATGATCCCTTTGAACTAAAGACATGCCTTAATGTCCTTAACACATTCCCAACTGCATGACCAAAGATATTAACCTATGTACATGTATAAATCCAATCTTTGCAACTTTGATGCATTGGAAAACAACAAAGTAGCCAATCACCAACTGTGATCTCATAACTTAATCAAATCATAATATCAATGTCTATAACTTAACATGAACCTAGTAAAAAATAAGTATATCACCCCATGAGGTGCATAAATCCTCATTCTCAGTAACCTTCCTTCACCATGCCTCTAAACATATTTTTCCTCTAGCAAAACTACATAACAGACATGTTGACATCAATGATAAAAAATCCAAACTCGCCAAAAGTATCTTCAAAGAAAAGTAACTATCATCTGAGATTGTTTTTAGTAAAATATTCAGATTTATAAAGGAAAATTTTAATATTCTGAATGTTCCTGTTGGAGATAAGGGGAATATTAATTGTAAGGATTATTACTATAGTGTTATATAGGCTTGGAATGTTCAAGTGAATATCTCTATTGCTTTGTATAAAATGAAGAAGAGTAGGGAGAATTATGTTTGGATCCTTCATCCCTCTTGTTAGGTCAAGATAAACTCTAATGGGGCAGCCAAGGGAAATCCTAGGCCTTCTAGGTATGCGGGATTAATTAGGGATGAATATGGTAAACTAATTTCATTTGTGGCACTCCCCTTGGGCCACCACACAAACCACATGGTCAAAGCCATTGGTACTTTCAAAGGCCTTAATTTGGTCTGGCAACACAATTACAAGCTTGTATGGTTGGAGGTGAACTCTAAGAATATAATTCAATGTCTTAAGGGAAAGCATCAGCCCTCATAGACAATATAAAAATGGATTAATTTTTCCAAGGAGATAATTTCTTCATTTGATAAATCTATTATCTCTCATGCCTATAGGGAGGCAAACATGGTTGTTGAATATTATTCCAACAAAGGTGTTATCAATAATGGCAGTCTTATTTAGAAGGTTGGGGACATTTTGAATGCTAACATCACTTCCCTCCTACGCTATGACATAACACATGGGGGATATTTAAGTTGCATTACCAAGAAATGATGATATTTTCCATCATAAGGTGGCATGGAAAATTTGTTAGGATTGGATAATACTGAGAGGGGGGTGAATCAGTATTATAGTACTTAATTAAATTCTTCAACCATTTAAGTATTAACCATAAACTTTCAGTAAAGAAAAGAACGTAAGAAAATGACACACTCATAACACCATATTTTGATTTCAAGGAAACCCTGGCCAAGGGAAAACCATGGTGGGGATGGTACCCACAAGCATGTACTAAAGTATAATATTCCTATTAGGAGACCTAGCCCTATTAGGAGCTGAATATTACATAGCACATTTCCTTGTTAAAGGAATTACAACCCTGTTAAAGGTTCACAACTCCCTATCAGGGGCCAACTGAGCTTACAAGTCTTACAAAGTGTTCTTAGTCATGAAAAAAACAAGCAACACTAGTGCTTAGATAGTTCCTTTATAGTTATTCAATGATCTCTATCATTCTCTGCTATGCTATTCACTCAACAACTTCATCCAACTAATCATCTACTTCTTCCTTTATCTTTATCAAAAAGATCTTACATATATATCTCACAACTTTACAAGGTTGGCTTCCAATATGAATATTTCAAATATTACAAAGTCGGCCTTCAATACAAAATATATTTAATATAGTAAATATCAAATACATAGTCAGTTCTCTTGCATAGTCAATGTGTAGGTTATCAACAACCAAAATACAACTTTGATTTCCTGAAGCCCAAGTCACACTCCCTCAATCTTTGCTACTGTCCAACTGCTTTGTATCATTATTCTGTTGTAGTCTATTTGTCTTCAATTATTTATAACTCATTGTAGACATAACCAAAATAAAATAGATCTTATATGGAGGTCACACATACCCTATATTGTCTTCCTCTAAGATCTCTTTCCCTAATTCATCGATCTTGATCTTTGACATCCAAAACACTTCTGTATCTCTGCTTCTATACTTAGTTGATTTTTGAATTATCAAAACTTATCTTTATAGGAATCAATCTAAAACCCAAATGTGTTGCCATAAATGACAACCAAAAATTGAATCAAATTTACACAAAATTGATCACTTTCCAACAATCTCTCCCTTTGGCATTGATGGCAACACTTAGCAAAAAAAGTGTTCCAACAAAATTGTCTCCTCTATAATCTTCCTTTCCTCTTCTTGTCTCTTTTCCATTTTCTTTTCCTATATAATAATTTTATTTTTTTAATATGTATATATATATTTTTTTCTCTTCTTTTCCTTTGACAACAATGACAAAGGTGCATACAGAACAATAGGTTTTAGTGCTTGCTCACCAGTTTTAGAATATCCTGAAAAGAATCTTCCAAGATCTTCACTTCTGCATTCCATGTTTTGAACAATATTTGGCTAATGTGAAATAAGCCATTCAGTGAAAATGATGTGGTCTTATCTTCTTTAAATTCTATGGGAAAAGATTTAGTCAGTGAATCTGTCACTTTCTCCAAGTCTGAGATATGAACTTCAAGTATGGATAGCTTAGGAGTGATAAATCTCTTCAACAAATTAAATCTTGTCAATACTCTCCCTTTCTAATTATCCAATACATTGACTTTAGCCTAAATTCTTGTGACTTCCTTGTCTAAATCTGTTGTGGATTGTGAAGATTTTTCACAACCGTCCATCATACTATTCAGAGTTTCCCTCTCTTTGGTAATAACGTCTTCTACATTCTGAACATGCCTAATTGGATTCATGCAATAACTAAAAAATTTTCTCCCATGTCCAATGCAACTCTTTGCATTTGTCAAACAAGTTTTTACAATGCCAAAGTCCCATGTGATAGACTTGCAAAATTTTGTTAACTTCTTCTCTGAATAAGTCTTCTCTGCCTTCTCCTCTGCAATCTTCATTAAATTCTCATAGTGCCCATCAAATTCATCAAGTGTTATTCTCATATTTTCAATTTCATTTTGTGCTGGAAAACAATAGGTACTAGAATAAATTTATTCACAATATCAATTTCTCTAGTAATTACTTTATCCTTTTTGTCTCCTTTCTGTTCTGATCTTTCCTTGGCTTTGTTCAATGCAGTAAATGCCAATTTGACCAATTCAAATTCATCCATGCTATCAACATTTACATCACTGCTTTCCAACAATGAGATGGATGATGTATTTACCTCTTTCTTTTCATCCTCTTGTTGTTTTGTCTTCTGTTCTTCTTCCTTCTTCTGATCTTTTTCCTCTTTGTGTTCAGCTTCATCTGCTATAGAAGTGTCCATATTCCCTTCAAAAGGGTCATTTTTGTCTTGAGAAGTGTCAAGAGTCATTGCCACACCAGAAACATAGAAATCTGGTGGTGGATCTACTTCACTCTTCTCAAGAGTTGTCTCTGTTGCTTTTGAATTTCACCCATTCCCAATTGTGTAGGTGAAGTGGTCTGGGGAGGTGGGGGCTTATCAAAATTATTATTCATCAATATCTTCTCCAGTGCCTCCTGAGTTTCCTCAGTGACTTCATCATACTCCATCGCCATGATTTTCAACAATATTTCCTTGGTCCTTAACAGAGGTTTTAATTCCTTGAATATTCTATCCCTTTCTAGTATTGATATCACAGGTAGCATGTTATCAATTTCATGATTTCTGATTGTATCATCCTCAATCTATGCTACATGTTTTCTTATCTCCAATCTCCCATACAATTCTATAGGTATACTTCCTTCAATTTCTAAAAGAGTCTTTTTGAAGGTAAGTGTTCAATCACAATGTCTTCAATCTTAAGCTTGTCTAATTCTTCATACCTGTCATAGTATTTATTAATTGTGACTAATTTACCTTGTTCTATTTCTATCTTCTCTATCATCTTCATTTCAAGTTTCCACAAGTGCTTCTCTATTTTCTTCTCTTCTCTCACTGCACTCTACCCTTTAGGCGATGTTTGCATGCTTTATCTAGTTACTCTAGAAGTGATGTTCTCTACTTGTGTTGTTTGTTGTTGTGGAGGAGGTGAACTATCTACCATAACTACCTCAAGAGTGGGAGGGGCTATAGTACTTCAACTTTCTAGTCCAAGAGATCTTTCTGTCATCTTATTTTTCACTTCTTTCAGTTCTTCTTCTGTCAACCCACCTTTTACACCGCACTCATGTACAAGGTTCTCAATCTTTCTTTTCCTTAGACCTCTAGTCTGTTCTTCTCTCACCTTTGTTGAGTTTTCCTCATATGTTCCCAATCTTTCCTCTGATGTATCAACTTCTAATGCAAGAATATATTCTACTTGCATAGTAAGTACCTCCGAACTTACTTCATAGCCCATGGGATAACACCATTTCTTTCTAGGTATGACTGCTTCAAAACATACACAATCAGTTTCAACCATGAAAGAGATTGTATCCTTGTATTTTTCAATAATGTCCTCATGTCTCCTATATCTGGTCTTCATATGTCTCTGTAGGATTTTGATCATAGCAAACAATTCTCCATCAACCCAAGTAGTATTCTGTCTCTTGTAGCTATGTGAAATTAAAATTCCAGTAGGTATCCCAGAATTTCAACCACTAGGATGTAAGCCAAAAAATTTGTGCTCAATATGAATAAACATGTGCATCAACAATGAACCAAATCTAAAGGTCTTAGTTCTGTCCTTCTTTACTAGCTTCACATTTTCAAGAAATAGAGACAAAAATTAAAAAAATTTGAATGCAAAGAAATTGTTTTAAAAGTTTTTCTTAAAAAAAAATTTAAATTTTTTTTTTTATAAATTAGTGAAGGAGGTGGGGACCAGCAACTCCCCCCTCCCCCACGTGGCTTGGCCACAGTACAGCCGGACTACGCAGGGCAGTCCGTGCTGTTGTAGCAGCCACAATTATCGTGGGTTTGTTTTATAGGGAGATGGGTGGGGGCCGCAGGACCCCCCCCATATGTTGTTGTTTATTTTATTTTATAATATGTTTTGTTTTAAAAATTGTAAATTGATTTTTAGTTTTAATTAAAATTTTATTTGTTAGTTTAATTTAATTTTTAAATTAGGTTATTTTATAATTTTTAAATTAGTTTAGTGTTAATATTTAATTTAGGTTAAATATTAATATCTAAATTAGTTTATTATTATTATTATTATTTAAATTAGTTTAATATTAATATTTAAATTAGTTTATTGTTGTTTGTAAAATTAGGCTTAAAATTAATTTTTAAGCTTTATGAGAATGAAGAGCTTAGGTAGGAATGAGATTATGAAATTATTTAATGAGGTGATTAATGATACAAGTAAATAAAAGCATCTATATTTTATCATTGTTATTAATTGATCACCAGTAATAATTAATTCATATGGTGTTAACTAAATTAGAGATGATATCAGACGATGTAGATTTATGCTTATGTGGCACCTAGAAATTTTATAAATTTGTAATTATAACCGAAAATTGGTAATTATTTCTTAGATGTATTTATAAGTTGTCGTTATAAATAGAACTATAGGAAAGGTTAACATTTTACCAAATATGGAATATTTAATTATTTCTAGATAGTAATTTTCTTGAGTAAATGAATTTGCATGATTGAGAATCATAAATTTGTTTATTTGTACATTAACATTATATTTGATTTCATGCATTCTGAATATGAATTTATTATTCCATGATGTGTCTGGAGTGCATGATTAAATAAATTTGTGTATCCTTTTATGTAGTCATGTTTCGAGTGTCTGTTGGGCTAGATGACCCTTAGGACTTAAATCCAGAGGTTTGGGATTGTAATTTTGCATGGTATCTATTGTGATGTTAATTTGTAATTTATGATGATGTCATA
>MU224021.1:596343-651701 GCA_018584345.1 Thuja plicata | reverse complement strand
AGTGGGTGAATCTTCTTGTTTGATCCTTATTAATAGGGGGTGTAGCACTATGGTGTGAATCCTTCTGATTCTTTACTAGATTAGTTATCGGCTTCCAGGAGTAAGCCTAGTTTTAGGGGAGGAGGATATAATACCTACCCCTTTGTCTGATTGTCTGTGTCAATTCTAATCTCTTTTAGACCATAGTATGTATGTGTTAGCTCTTTTAGGTGATTTTAAGGATATTCATGCGTTACTTTTTAGTATGTTATTGATCCATTATTATCATGTTGTATCTTTTTTGTATATGTGATTTATGGTTATTTAATGATGCTTATGTATATGTTAGGATTTCATGTCGATTATGGTTTTCTGACAATACTGACCTTAGATTTATATGCACATGGATCATTGTATGTTTTGCATTATTGTTTGATGTGCTTGGTATGGTATGGGACAAATTCATAGTTACTTTCTTCGGCGAGATCCACACGATAACCTAGTCTCAACCATTGTTTGCCATATGATATATGCATGTATGTTTGTCTTTGTGATGACAAGTTTGTAGGTATCGGGCTATGTCTTCCTTGAATTGGCAGGAGTGAGCGTGCCCTATCACATTAATCTCAATGGTAAGAGAGGGGAGATCATTTTCAGGTCCAAATCCTATCCTAAACTTGATTGTCCTAGTTAGTGGACAAGTATCTGTTTGACTACCCTTACCAAATTTGTGTAGTTGACATGAATTCGTGTATTCCTTTCCTAGTGTATGTTTGATTTTGCATGTATTTGATTTCAGGTGTTTGATGTGATTATGTGGGTGTTATATCATGTTATTTATTTAATTAAATATTATTACAATTAATTATTAAATGTAGGGTATTTAATTAATTGAAAATTAAATTAAATACCTATGTTTAATTGAAAGTTTAATTAAAGTGCAAATATTGAATATTAATATTTAATTGAAAATTAAAGTAAATAATATTTTATGTTTAATTAAATAATTAAATATTTAGTTGCATGGATTATTGTGCTTTAAATATTTAAGATATTTAAATTAATATTTTATTAATTACATGTGCAAGATTTGGTTGAAAAAGTATTTTCAAACTCAAGAGATCTCAACTTGATTTTAGGAGTCAAAGTTGAGTTGTGCAAGTAATTAGATATTTTAATTAATTAATTGTTATTTTCTTTCAATTTTGGGAAGAGTCCTTTTAGGAGTTAACTGAATGTATTGTCATGAGGGTTTGCTTAATTAGGGGAAGTTGATCCTCATTAGGGGTATTCTTCTCTCTTTTGAACATAATAGGTTTTTGAGAACATTTTTGGAAACTTTGGTGTGTGCTTGATTTTGGAGCATAATTTTAGAATTCTCCTTGCTTGGATTTTGACATTGTGTATTTTTTAATAGTTATTGAGGTAAGGTCTTGTTCATGTCAATTCTGGTTTTTGGATCCCTGTCTTCTATGCATCCGAAAAGATAGGATCCTTTGTTTGGTCATTCCTTACTTGTTTATTTTGTGTTTTAGAAGATTTCAATTGGAAAATAATATTTTAGATCAATTTCATGTTTAATTCAAGCTTGCATGCCAGATATGTGCTTGTGGGCATAAAGGGGTTTCATTTTTTATAGCATTAGGAGTAAATGGGTATAAGGGTTTCTAGTTTGAATTTATTGTTGAAATGGGTATTTCTGAAAACCTAAATCTTTAATTTTTGTAGAAAAATATATATTACCCTAGTACATAAGTGCTGTCAAAATTTCATTGAAAAATTCGCTATACAACTCCTAGAAAATGAAAAAATTAAATTACCTTATAGTTAGAACTATAGTGGAGGAAAAATAAATACCTTCCTTACAAAATATTCTCTTGAAATTTAATCAGGAAAAATTTTAAGCTCTTTGTAAAAAAATATACAGAATAAAAATTACACTAGTCAAAGAAAAAGGGAAAGAGACAAAAAAATGAATAAAACAAAGGAAAGAAATTGTTTTATTTTATAAATTTCCATTTCCGAAATTAAAAAGAAATAGAGACAAAAATTAAAAAACTTCGAATGCAAAGAAATTGTTTTAAAAGTTTTTCTAAAAAAAAAATATTTAATTTTTTTTTTTTATAAATTAGTGAAGGAGGTGGGGGCCACCAACTCCCCCCTCCCCCACGCGGCTTGGTCGCTGTGCAGTCAGAGTGTGCAGGGCAGTCTGTGCTGCCGTAACAGCACGACTGTCTACGGCAGCCACGACTGTCATGGGTTTGTTTTATAGGGAGATGGGTGGGGGCCGCGGGACCCCCCCATATATTGTTGTTTATTTTCTTTTATAATATGTTTTGTTTTAAAAATTGTAAATTGATTTTTAGTTTTAATTAAAATTTTATTTGTTAGTTTAATTTAATTTTTAAATTAGTTTAGTGTTAATAATTAATTTAGGTTAAATATTAATATCTAAATTAGTTTATTATTATTATTATTTAAATTATTTTAATATTAATATTTAAATTAGTTTATTGTTGTTTGTAAAATTAGGCTTAAAATTAATTTTTAAGCTTTATGAGAATGAAGAGCTTAGGTAGGAATGAGATTATGAAATTATTTAATGAGGTGATTAATGATACAAGTAAATAAAAGCATCTATATTTTATCATTTCTATTAATTGATCACCAGTAATAATTAATTCATATGGTGTTAACTAAATTAGATATGATATCAGACGATGTAGATTTATTCTTATGTTGCACCTAGGAATTTTATAAATTTATAATTATAACCGAAAATTGGTAATTATTTCTTAGATGTATTTATAAGTTGTCATTATAAATAGAACTATAGGAAAGGTTAACGTTTTACCAAATATAGAATATTTAATTATTTCTAGATAGTAATTTTATTGAGTAAATGAATTTGCATGATTGGGAATCATAAATTTTTTCATTCATATGTTAACATTATATTTGATTTTAGGCATTCTAAATATGAAGTTATTATTCCATGATGTGGCTAGAGTGCGTGATTAAATAAATTCATATATCCTTTTATTTAGTCATGTTTTGGGTGTCTGTTGGGCTAGATGACCCTTAGGACTTAAATCCAGAGGTTTGGGATTGTAATTTTGCATGGTATCTATTGTGATGTTAATTTTTAATTTATGATGATGTCATAGTCCTGACTTTCTATACCCAACCTGATTCAATTATGATGTGCTTTATGGTCTTATAAGGGTACTGTGGTTATTATTTGGTTATTTGAGAACCTATGTGCTCCTGAATGAGCAGGATGCGATTTGTGATTATGTATATCTTCATGTGTTGATCTTGAACCTAGGTAGGTTAACTAAGTGTACAGTGGGGAAGTGGCTTGCAATGGGGGTCCATGACTCTAAGCGATTACTAGGTAAACTCATTGGCAAGTTACTTAATAAGTAAAAATATGATACATTAAAGGGGTTTAAAATAAACTAATAAGATGTTTGAGTCTCTACCCATGCCTTGAGTGCTATCGCATGATAGGATGGGAGTTGGGATCCTTGTCTTCACGAAAGGATCACTGAGCCACATAATGTCACTTGGAGGCCAGAGTCAAGAGGTACTACTAGGGTTACCTTCAAGATTGGGCTTATGTGATGACACTTTCCTATATATAGCTTAGGTTATCCTACGTGTGTCTGTTACCTCTGGTGTTTTTTAGTGTTCCTTGTTATGGTTTAGATTGCTTCTAGGATCTTCCTTTGCATTGGAGAATGAGGTCATGTGTACCTTGTTTGCATCCTTTTTGTATACCCCTGTTTGATGGGCCTGTTACTATCTCCTCAGCATGATGGGAGTGGACCTTTGGTTCCACGTGATTGGGTGGTAGTGATTCTTATTACCATTGAGATTCCGATGAATTCTTCTTCATGCTTGGATGTTCCTTGTTGCAGTTTCATCTTCATAGTCTTTTGGAGACTTGCTCAGTTACTTGAGATGTGTTTTGTACCATATGTATATATTGGCTATCATCCCTTAGAGGATGCATTGTATCATTCATTATGTATTATTACATACCCTGCAACTTGTGCAGTGGATGTTGATTAAGTAGTATACCTTATGGTATCAGATGTATATGTATCTTTATTATTGAGATGTATGTTATTGATTTCAAATTATGTAACCTTTATGTCAGTTCTTTATTATTGTAATCATAGATTAGTTTGTTTAAGTAATTCTATGTCAAGGAACCCTCGAGAAATGTTAATCATGTATGTGTTGTATTTCATGTATGTCATGTATTTCATTGTGTTGCTTCCGCATTGTTATCATTATTGTTTGTAAACATTTTAAAAAAAATTATTCTGTGAACTTAGTGTTATTTTTATGGTTAAGTTCTCCTGGGTTCCTTGGCAGGGCATTACACATCAACAATAAACCAAATCTAAAGGTCTTAGTTCTGTCCTTCTTTACTAGCTTCACATTTTCAAGAAATTGTTGTGCCAAAACTTTGCAAAGGTTATATTTCACATTCTCCTTCACCATTCTCCATGCCATCATGATTACTCCTACAGATACTGAGTTAGGTCTACTACTATAGTAAAATTTGTACCCAAGTATCATAGCAATCAATCTCACATCTTTCTGAAAGATGTCATTTACTATCATTGCCTGTTTGTCCCATTTGGAATGAGTTAGGGTTTCAACTTATTTATTTACATGTTTCTCTGAAATAGGGATGACTCCAGTGTTTTCTAGTCCAGTGATTTCATGAATTAGGTCACTACAAATCTTCACAGGTTGATCACCTACCCAAATAAACTGATCATGAACCCTGCTCAACAATATCTTAAACCATTCATCTTCATCAAATTCGCATAAGTCCAAAATTTTCATTATGCTTAACTGATCAATGTGTTTTTATTTTTCTTTCATGATTCCATTATTAGTCATATTCTCCATTTCAGTTGATATCTCATCAATTCCCACTATATCATACTTACAATGTATATAATCCCTAATGTCTTCTACGTGTAATATGCCATATAGGGTTTGAGAAAATGATCCTTCTGGATCCTCTTCACATGAATTGAAAGGATATTTCTTAAATTTGTACCTAGGTAAATCTACAAAGTCAATTATAATAGGTGCATCCATAGCTAGATGATGTAAATACCTTTCTTCCCCTGAAATATGAGTTTATGCTTCAATCGATCACACACAGTAAATGTAGAATAGTCTAAATTTTTCTGCTCTTTGATCTCCTTAGCTCTCTCTTCATCAAATGGTAAAGAGATAGGTCATCAAATGGTGCTTTATACAAGTTTAAGTCATTAATTTCACTTTTACTCAATACTGTCCAGTCAGCTGTTAGATCTCGCAAACAAAATATATGCGTCGGCTAATGTTGTGGTCTTAGATGTATGTTCCATGGTGTCAGCCAAGTTCATACCCAAGCTCACTCGAGCTCATCCATGAATTTCAGGGCAGGATATATTTTGATGTTTGTATCCAATGCTCCCCCTAAGGTCATGATTGAGCAATTAGGTCGATTCTATTTTACTACCATTAGGCAAAGATCTAGTAGCATCTACTGACTCTCCCTGAACTGATGTCTCACTTGTTTCTTTGATCTTCCAAATCTTTCCACTATTTCTATCTTCTGTTTTCTTAAAACAACTTTCAAAATCACTTTTCACATCTGCAACACTCTTACTAGTATCATTTTCATTCTTCTATGAATTCATAGGAGGTTGTACTCTTCTATTGTATGATCCATTATACCTACAAAAATTTGCTATATGTCCTGGATTATTGCATTTGTAACATATAGGAGGTCTTCTTTCCCGATTAACTTGTAGCTTACACTAATTTGCAATGTTTCCAATGTTATTAAATTTGTAGCATGTAGGTTTCACTATATATTCTCTTCCATTGTCTTGTCTATATCCAGATTGATTAGGTTTTCTGCATTCTTCTTTCTTGTGCCCATATCAATTACAGTTAAAACAATAACCATAAATTTTTTTAAAAGGGGCATTACCTCTATAGTCTCTCTTCATGTGTCCAAAACTATTGCAACCAAAGAATCTACCTTTGAAGGGTCTGATCTTCTCTTTGGGTTCTTCAGTTGAAGGTTTCTCAGCATAAATCTTCTCATTTGATTTATCTTCCTGATTCTTTGAACATTCAGCTTCATTGAAGCCAATACCAGTCATATCACCTTTAGGTTTTTGTTTGTCTCTCTATTCATCAATCAAATCACTGCTCGTGTGAATTTTCTCAATGTGTTTCTTTGCTTCAACAAGTTCACCTTTTATAATCTGATTGTATTTCTCCATCTCTAGATACTTGTTCTTGTAGTTTTTAGCCTCATTCTTTATTTGATCTAATGCACTATTTAAATTTTCTTCATCTTTCTTCTTAGCATCCTTCTATACCTGTATTTCTTTAGCCATAGTCTCATTTTCAAGTTTCAGATTCCCATTCTCTTCTTTTAGTTTCTCTACCTAATCTGAATTGTCTTCATCTGAATCCTCTTTTATCTGAACCATAAGATCTTGTCTTTGAATTCTGGAAATCTCAATTTGTTCTTTGACTTTCTTTATAAATTTCTCAGCTCTTCACATGTTGAATCTCAACTCTCCATTTTCTGATTTTTTCTTTGTCAAGCTCTTCAAGTGCAGCATCAGATTTTTCTTATAGACTATCTAAATCCATTCTTATCTCCCTCAAGATGTTATAATTTCTCTCCAAGGGCCAAAATGATGCAGGAGCATCTTGAGACATTGGCAATTCTGCATAACCAAAAAGATGTTTTGTTTTCAGTTCTTTAATTTGTTCTCGGTCGCTCGAGTTCTGCTGCTCGAGCATGATTTTCTCTTTTACTCTGGTTCTATTTCTTAGGAATGCTTGTATCTATTTTGTTCAGGCATGTTTATTGATGGATTTTGGTGATGCTTTACCAATGGATTTCAGTTATGCTTTACCAATGGATTTCGCTAATGCTTTACTGACGGGTTGCTGATTTTCAGTAACTATCTGCCCGAGACTATTATTTTGGGAATTGGATCTTTGGCCAACTTACTCAGTTGATTCTGATAGTTTAATTTATTTGGGATCTCTCATTGGCATCTGTGTGAACCTAAATCTGGGTCTCTCTTATATATTTGAGCATTGACTTCATTGTTGGACTCTTGTATATATTTGGTTGTATGTTCTTAGTTTAGTAGTCAATTCTTAGAGAAAGAAATAAAATATATAGATATTGAGATCAAAGGTCTGTGATCTCTATTGTAAGAAAATCTGATTGTAATTCATTGAATATATGGCCAAAACCAAGAAGGCCTTACAGCTTGGCATGTCATGATTTTGATCAAGTTAATATAAAAGGATCACTATGTTTTCTTCTCTCACTTTATTGTTTGGCTTCTGCATTGATTCTGCAAGCTGGGTTTGTAGTTGGGTGAGCTCTTGGCCCCTCCTACTCTCCCTCCTTGTGTTAGGTGGATTAGAGTGTGGTGAGATCTAGTTCCTTCTTGAAACCATAACCCTAGTTGGTATTGTTGTGGGGTAGCAGATTGTGATCTGACCTACAATTGTAGAGGGATTCAAGATGGTTTGTGGGAGAGGAAATGTTGATCCAGGTATAGCTAATATTCTTAGACAGATGGCCGCTAGATTAGAAGCTGTTGAGATAGCCCAACACAGAGGAAGAAATCTTGATGATGTTAGTGATGATGAAAATGAAGAGGTTCAAGGTGAAGCTGCACCTGCACCTGTGATGAATTAGGAAGAAGAGCGATTCCTGAGAGCCTTGAAAAGTTTGAAATCCACACCTTAGTTCAATCCTCCTGAGTATAGTGGAAAATTGGATTTCGATGAATTGATTGACTCGATAATAGAGATGGAAAAGTATTTTGAATATGAAAATGTGGTAGAGGATAAGAAGGTGAAGATTGCAAGTACAAAGTTGAAAGGTCATGCATCCCTATGGTGGCAACATCTAAAATTGGATTGGAAGAAGAAAGGTAAAGATAAAATCAAGGTATGGGATAAGATGGTAAAAAAATTGAAAGACAAGTTTATACCTTGTGATTATCAGACTAACCTAATGAGGAGAATGCAAATCTTGAAGCAGAAGGATAAAACTATGAAAGACTATAATGAGGAATTCTATAGATTGGACATTAGATCTGGACATGTTGAAGATGAGGTGGAAAGAGTTGAAAGATACCTGAATGGCTTGAGAAGTTCTATACAAGATGAAATCAGTTTGGTCAAGATGGAAATCATTGAGGAGGCATATCAATTTTTCCTAAAGGCTAAGGAAAAGTTGAATAGAAGATATGAACAAATACAAAGAGAGAGAGGTGGTAGATTCCCTAGAGGAAGGGGTAGATCCCATGGTTAGAACAGTAGATCTGAACCAGACAAGTCAAATTCAGACACAACTCAAGAAAAATGAAAGACTGAATGGAAAGGTGGAGATTCATACCGAGGAAGAGGTAATTACTCCAAAGGAGGATATAGCAGAAAAGGATTCCAAGTTACTTGTTACAATTGTGGTGAAGAAGGACATAAATCCTTTGTACACATGAAAACAAAAAAGGTAGTAGTAGTAGAAATGCATTGGTACAAGAGGAGTCACCAAATGAAGCTAAAAAGGAAGGAAATTTCATGATTCAAAGCATACTATGGAGTGAGAAGGATAAGCAAGATCCGATCAAAAAAATTTTGTTCAAGACCAGATGTAGAGTTGCAGACAAAGTTTGGAAGGTGATTGTTGACAGTAGAATCTTGGAGAATCTTGCATCTGAGGTAATGGTTGCAGATTTGTACTTGGAGAGGGTGAAACATCCAAATCCCTATCAAACCACATGGATCAAGGATGATCATACATTAATGGTGAGTGAACAATGTTTTGTGAGTCTAAAAATTAGGAAGTATTATGATAAGGTGTTGTGTGATATTATGCCTATGGATTGTTGTCATATTTTGTTAGGTAGACCTTGGCAATATGATAGACATGCTATACATGATGGAAGGTTGAATAGATATTCTATTTGGGTTGATGGTAAAAAAAAAATTTGTTACCTTTGATTAAAGAATTTGTTGGTGAGATATGTACATCTGTGAAAGTTTATCTGATGGAAGGTAGACAATTTGTTAAAGATTTGAAAATGAATGATATCTATTATGCTTTGATTTCTAACAAACCAAGTAAGAATATAGAAGATGACATTCTTGCAGAAGTTGGAAATTTGCTCACTGAGTACAAGGAGATAATTTTAGATAATGTACCTGATGGTTTGCCACCAATGAGAGATATTAGTCATTGTATGGATCTACTTCCTGGATCTATTTTACCAAACAAAGTACCACATTGGTTAACACCTACCAAAAATGAAGAGTTTAACTGACAAGTTCATGAATTGTTGAACAAAGGATTGATCCAAGAGAGTTTGAGTCCATGTGCAGTACCTGCTGTATTGGCACATAAGAAGAAAGGAGAATAGAGAATGTGCATTGATTCCATAGAAATCAATAAGATAACAATGAAGTATAGGTTTCTTATACCGATAATGGATGACATAATGGATTTTTTGAGTGGAGAAAGATATTTTACCAAAATTGATTTGAAAAGTGGATATCATTAGATCAGAATCAAAGAAGGTGATGAATGGAAGACCACTTTCAAGACAAAGGAAGGTTTTTATGAGTGGTTGGTTATGCCTTTTGGTTTAACTAATGCACCTGGTACTTTTATGAGGTTAATGAATGAAGTTTTGAAGGAATTCTTGAACAAGTGTGTGATTGTATAATTGGATGATATTCTGATATTCAGTAAGACTAGAGAAGAGAATTTGATGCATATAAGATAAGTGTTGCAAAGATTGAAAGAGGAAAATTTGCTGATAAATCTAAATAAATGTTCCCTCATGAAAGAAGAGCTTATGTATTTGGGTTTTGTGATTTCAGCTGATGGTTTGAAGATGGATCCAGAGAAGGTTGAAGCTATACTGAGTTGGCCTACACCTAAAAATGTCACTACGGTAAGATCATTTCATGGATTGGCAAGTTTTTACAAGAATTTTATGAAAAAATTTAGTTCTATTTGTAATGCTATGACTGAAACAATGAGAGGGGACAAAAAAGAATTCAAATGGACACATGGAGCTAAAATGAGTTTTGAATCTTTGAAACTAAAGGTTGCTAAATTACCTGTGCTAGCCAAACCTGATTTCAATAAGGTATTTTGAGTTGAATGTGATGCAAGTGGAAGTGAAATTGGAGCTGTGTTGACTCAAGAAGGTAAACCTATTGTTTTCTTTAGTGAAAATTTAAATGATGCAAAAAGGAAATATTCTATCTATGATCAATATTTATATGCTATTGTGCAAGCTATGAAGAAATGGAGATATTATTTGATGCCAAATGAATTTGTGTTGTATACTAATCATAAGGCTTTACAGTATTTAGGAAGTCCGAATAAGTTGAATTAGAGACATATGAAATGGGTAGAGTATTTGAGGAGATTTACATTTGTGATTAAACATAAGAGTGGAGTTTCTAATAGAGTTGCTAATGCATTGAGTAGAAGAAGGTCATTATTGACTGAAATGAGAATTGAAGTTCTTGGTTTTGATGACATGTAAAATTTGTATGAAAGTGATCATGATTTTTTAGAGCAGTGGAGAGTGTGCAAAGCACCTAATACAAATCAATAAAGTAAGTATGAAGACTATTCCATTTAGGAAGATATGTTTTTCAAAGGTATTCAGTTGTGTATACCAAGAGGATCAATGAGAATAAATCCAATTAAAGAGAAACATAGTAGTGGATTAGCTGGACACTTTGGCATTGATAAAACATTGAGTTTGCTGAAGGAGAGGTATTTTTTTGCCTCAGTTATATAAGGATGTTCAAAAGTTTATAAGAAGTTGTGGAGTCTATCAAGTTGCAAAAGGAGTGAGTCTGAGCACTATTTTTTATACACGTATTACTATTCTTGAGAAACCTTGGAGTGATATCAGCATGGATTTTGTTCTTGGCTTACCTAGGATAGAAAGAGGTAATGATTCCATATTTGTTGTTGTGGATAGATTTTCTAAAATGACACATTTCATACCATGTAAGAAAACATCAGATGCAGTACACATTGCAGATATTTTCTTTAAGGAAATTGTCAGATTGCATGCATTACCGAAGAGTATCATCTCTGACTGAGAGAGTAAGTTTGTTAGCTATTTTTGGAGAACACTTTGGAGGAAGTTGGATACTGAGATGAAGTTTATTTCTACATTTCATCCATATACTGATGGACAAACAGAGGTTGTAAACCAAAGTTTGGGTAATTTGTTGAGATGCTTAGTTGGAGACACACCAGGAAATTGGGATTTGATGTTGGCACAAGCAGAATTTGCATACAATAGTTTAGTAAATAGAAGTATTGGAAAGACAAATTTTGAGATTGTTCATGGCACACAACTGAGAGGTATATAAGATTTGAGAGATATTGTTGGAGAAGAGAAAAGAAGGTCTGATGCAGAAGAATTTGCAGAATTTATGAAGATATTGCATGAAGATGTGAGACAGAAGATGGAGAAAAGTAATTATAAATAAAAAGATAGTGCACACAGATCAAGAAGACATAAAACATTTGAAATGGGTGATGCAGTGATGGTTCATCTAAAGAAAGGAATATTTCCTATTGGAACATATGTAAAACTGAAGATGAAGAAATTTGGTCCTTGCAAAATACTGAGAAGATTTGACAGTGGAAATGCTTATGAGGTTGAATTACCTGATGACATGGATATATCACCTATATTCAATATTTCAGAATTGTATGAATATCATGAACCTGATGAAGAAGTGACTGTACCATTTGATTATCCTAAGAAGTAGACAGAGGAAGTTGAAAAGATTTTGAAACAGGGAATTGGCAAAAGCACAAGAGGAAAAGAATACATGGAATATCTGGTGAAGTGCAAGAATAGATCGATTGAGGACTCATCGTGGATTTCTCAATCCAAGTTGGATTCATTTCAGGTTGGACTTGACAAATGATTTAGAGAATCATTTCTTGTAACCCTAGGTGTCTGATGTAGGAGCATCTTGGGTTATTGGAAATCTAGCACAACCAAAAAGATGTTTTTCTTTTAGTTCTTTAATTTGTTCTCTGTTGCTCGAGTTCTATTGCTCGGGCATGCTTGTCTCTGTCACTTAGGTTCTGTTGCTCAGGAATTCTTGTCTCTATTTTTTTTAGGCATGTTTACCGATGAATTTTAGTGATGCTTTACCGATGGATTTCAATTATGCTTTACCAATGGATTTCGATGATGCTTTACTGACGGGTTGCTGATTTTCGGTAACCATCTACTTGAGAGTGTTATTTTTGGAATTGGATCTTTGGCTGACTTCTTTAGTTGATTCTGATGGTTTATTTTATTTGGGATATCTCATTGGGATATGTGTGGACCTAAATCTAGGTCTCTCTTATAGATTTGAGTGCCGAATTTGTTTTTGGACTCTTGTATATATTTAGTTGTATCTTCTTAGTTTAGTAGTGAATTCTTAGAGAAAGAAAGAAAATGTTTAGATATTGAGATTGAATGTCTATGATCTTTGTTCTATGAAAATATGATTATAATTCATTGAATATATGGCTAAAATTTGGAAGGTGTTACAGCTTGACATGTCATGATTTTGATCAAGTTAATATAAAAGAATCGTTGTGTTTTCTTCTTTCACTCTATTGTTTGGCATCCACATTGGTTCTGCAAGCTGGGTTTGTAGTTAGGTGAGCCCTTGGCCCCTCCTACTCACCCTCCTTGCATCAAAAAAGATTTGATACCAATTTTTAGGATTGGATAATATTGAGAGGGAGGGAATCTATATTATAATAGTTAATTAAATTCTTCAACCATTTAAGTATTAACCATAAACTTGCAGTAAAGAAAAGAACACAAGCAAATGACACAGTACTCATAACACCATATTTTGTTTTCAAGGTAACCCTAGCCAAGGGAAAACCCTGGTGGGAATGGTACCCACAAGAATGTATTAAAGTATAATGTCCCTATTAGGATACCTAGCCCTATTAGGAGCTGAATATTACATACCACATTTCCTAATTAAAGGAATTACAACCTTGTTAAAAGGTTCACAACACCCTGTTAGGGGCCAACTAAGCTTACAACTCTTACAAAGTAAATTAGGTTACAAAGTGTTCTTAGTCATGAACAAAACAAGCAACAATGGTGCTTAGATAGTTCCTTTATAGTTCTTCAATGATATCTGTGATTCTCTACTCTTCTATTCACTCAACAACTTCATCCAACTAACCATCTACTTCTTCCTTTATCTTTATCAAAAATATCTTACATATATATCTCACAACTTTGCAAAGTGGGCTTCCAATATGAATATTTCAAATATTACAAAGTCGGCCGTCAATACAAAATATATTCAATATAGTAAATATCAAATGCATAGTTGGCGCTCTTGCATAGTCAATGTGTAGGTTATCAACAACCAAAATACAACTTTGATTTTATGGAGCCCAAGTCATACTCACTCAATATTTTCTATTGTCCAACTACTATGTATCATTGTTCTATTGTGGTCTGTCTATCTTCAATTATTTATAACTCATCTTAGACATAACCAAAACCTAATCAATCTTTGATGGAGGTCATACATACCCCACACTATCTTCCTCTAATATCTCTTTCCCTAATTCATCAATCTTGATCTTCGACATCCAAAACATTTCTGTATCTCTACTTCTATACTTAGTCAATTTCTGAATCATTAAAACTTATCTTTATAGGAATCAATCTGAAACCTAGATGTGTTTCCATAAATGAAAACCATAAAGTGAATCACATTTACATAAAATTGATCACTTGCTAATAATATTTCCCCTTTGTAAGTATACCCTGATCATAATTTTATTGATAGTTGAGGATTTGAAAGAAGTGCAGTGTCATTATCACTCACATGATTTGTAGGTATTTTGGGTCCCTACCTAGCTTTTTATCCTTGTTTGTTTCCTTATTTTCTCTAATATCTCTAAGCTCTATAGTGTGGTTGATTCAAAAATGGGTGGTGACATATACAGAGTAGATCCTTGAACTATGTTAAATGGAGAAGGAATCCCACCATTTGGAATATTGTGAAGAAGGGTGGAATTGTCTCATACCTTGAAAGGTTGTATGACTGGAATAAGAAAATAGTAGGGTATTTTGAAGAGAATTAGAAGGATGCTTGCATTGGAGGAAGGGTATGGTTGATGAGAAGATGATTGTGGAGGTGATCAGTCTTTCTTTGGATGACATGAAGTTTTAGAGGGACCGTAAGTACTCTGAGATTGCACTACAAAAATTTTCCAAGTCAGAGAAAGAGCAAGAAAAGTTTGAGAATAAATCATAGAGCTTCTACAGTACAAGGATATGTTGGAAGATTGTTGAGCATGTAAGAGTTTGGTTCTTGGGTGTGTTGACATTAATGTTTTATCACTGATGTCAATATACTAATTGTTGTTTCAAATAGTGTGTTCAATATTTTTAGTGAAGGTGATTTCAGTTGTTCAAGTTCTATATTTAACATCTTGAGTTGTGATTATAAGGTATTGTTCCATGGTGTCTTTAGTTGGTCTATAGAGGTTCACATAAGTTTGGATGATAGTTTGAGTGAGGTTTGATTGAGTTTCTAGTTGATGTTGTTAGTGTTCCTGTGTATAGTGGTTGATTATTTTGATTTACATGTCTTAGACTTGATCTTTTAGAGGTTGGGAAGATGGTGGTTGCATGGTGTCTTATCATTGTGTTCATAACTATTTGTTCATTATTTAGAGAATGAAAAGTTATCTTTTGTTGTGACGGAGTTCAGTATTTTAGAGTTCTTTTTCATCAGAGATGATGATAAGTTTGGATTTCATTCTAGATGGTATTCATGTTGCTTTTTGGTGTTCTTAGATCATGTGATGATCATGCTATTGGATTGAATTGTTCAAGGTGATCAGATTTATTGTTTTGGGTATAATGTTGGTGTTTATTCATTTGGGTCTCGGCCAACTTGATGGAGTAACATGTTGTGATTCTTGATGCTACTTTGATGACACATTATTGTGTTCATGTTTGTAGATTTGGGTCCTATCTAAGTCTTAGCTGACTTGATTTGGATCACTTTAGAGATTCAACATAATGTTTATATCTTTTATTATAATAGGTCTTAATTGATCTAGTGGTTGATTATTATTTGTAATAAGTATAAATGGGAGATTATTTTGTAATTGTAGAGTGTCCAAAAGTGTGCAATTGTAAGGAGAATTTTTCATCTTTGTGTTCTCCATTTAAGATAGAATTTTTACTTCATTAGAACTGTATTGGCATTTGATATGTTGTTTGGCAATTCAGTTGTAATGGATTACATATCCACCCTATTGTAATTGAAGATAGATTGATGAATTGTACTAAGGGCCATATCTATTATTGTATGGTGAGAAGTGAGCTTTGGGAAGTGTGCCTATAGATTAGGTTGTAAGCCTATAGTTTCTTGTGTTTCCTTTGTTCTCTATTTTTCTCTTAGCTAGGCAGTAATTTTAGCAGAGTACTTTCATCTGGTGGGTTTGACTCCCACCATGGTATTCCCTTAACTGGGTTTCCTTGAGAAAACATCTTGGTGTTCTATATTAGGTGTTGTGGATCTTGCAATTACTATTTATATTTTAGATCTAAGTGGATAAAGGAAAATTAAAATAATTAGGTGTGTACAACTAATCCACCCCCCCACCCCCTCTTAGTTGTGCTTGCCACCTTTTGGCCCTAACAGGATCATCAGGGATATTTGGAGGAAAGTGTTGAAGGTAATTATGAAAAATATTACCCTTGATGGTTGTTTCACTAGGGCCTTTGGCTACCAATTTGTCTTTCTAAATAATTTTAGGCACTATACTAGGGTTTATTTCCCTTACTATGTGTTGTCTTATCTTTTTAAAAGTATCAATGATCATAGGGAGAACTCAAGAAATTACCATATTTTACATAGGGGTTTGTTTTTTTCTAATCGATGACTATTTCATAGATATACCTGCTCTTTATAATTTTATCCTTGCTTCATAAGGGGAGGATACTAGTGTGGTTAATTCTAGTGGTGATTTGGAAGGGTATGAGTATACTAATACTAAGGAGGAAGAGTTTACCCCTCTAAAACACACAAGAGGGAGGTTAAACCTAAACAGGTAGAAAAAGGCCCTAATACTAAAGGGAAGGGTAAGATGAAAATTTTGGTTTCTATTGACGGGTCTTTGTGACCGGATCCACCAACAGATGCAAGTTGTCACTGGGTACCAGGGTACCAGCCAACTCCACCTGTAAAGGTTTTCCAGGGAAATGAGATTCCCCGAGCCTTCAAGCACACGAGAGTCAGGTCTCAACACTGCAGGAGCTTAATTGGGAAATGTGACTATTTTGTTCAGGGGGATAGCTGGTTATCTTGGCTTGTCTTCTCCAAGGATTTAAGTAAGCAGGGTTTCCTTCAAGAATCTACTAAATTTACCAAATAAAATTCAAAAGATATTGCAGAGTTATAAATATTCCATCTACCTATAGTTCTACAAAACATTCAAGACATCGACAATGCTCTAACACACTACACTAAATACTAAAGAAATACAAAACCATCAACGCATATTTAATCTACTTGAAGTATTAGAGCAAAGGACATAAGAACATAAATCATAAAATACGGTCAACCTAGAGATCAGAATTGTAACAATGTCATTGATAGAACCCTTCCTTCTTCATTAACATATCTCCAGCAAGCACTGGTGTGTATTACAATGGTGGCTCCAGGGGAGCATTCAACTACTGAAAGCTTATAAAACTAAGGAGCATTGAGCTCTACCACTAAGAACTGATAAAACTAAAATGCTATTAGCTATGGACTGCAAAATCATTAATTTTGCTGACCCTTGGAATGAGGCTAGACTTATTATTTATACACAATCTTTTACCTAAAATTAACCTAACATACTTAACAATATAATACTATTTACGGTGGCCGGTACTACCTGTACCACGCTACAAAAGACCTCAAGAAAAAAAAAAAGGTTTGTCATGTCAGAAGAATATGACAAGAAAAGAGGAGTGGAAGAATCGGCCTCAAGAAGAGAGTTGGGAGGAGAAAAGAAGAAATCCGATCCCTGGGGATTGAGGCTACATGCCTCATAAATGGGAAAGCAGTGCCCTATCTCTGATGTGCCAAGTGCAACATTGAAGTGGCACCTTAGGAAGACCATCTGTTAGAACCCTCTTGTTGAGCTGACATGCCTTGTCATAGTTACCTACTTTCTGACACCCTTTATTACCTACCTTGAAAGTGATCGGTCAGTCTTGGGAACCGAGATAGGGGTCACTTAAAGAATACAAAATTTTAGGATCTGGAACTCTGGGATCCGCAAGCTCGTTCCCTAAAGAATGAATGAATACAAAAATTACATCTCCTGATGATCATCTCTGAAGCCCAAAGGATTTTATTGCTCCTTAGTATCATTGAAGGTCTGTAGGAGCTAGGAAATCCCATCTTTGTCTATGTCCTTAAGGCCGGCCCGACGGTATTTGGCTGCCTCCACTTGTTTGCTTAAATCAGGCACATTTACCTTGAACTTCGTGGCCATCTTGGTTGTGTCATGACTTTGAAGCACCATGTGAGTGAGCCTTGCCACTTTTTCTCCATCCATTTCCTCTAGGGATCCATACTGAGACTCCATTAGCTTGTCAAACTTTCCCAGGACATATTCCTCTGGAGTGCATGTTTCAGTGGTGAAGGGATCAGCTTTGGAGACCTTTGAGACAAATGACTTGTATAAATTGAAAGAATATTGAACTTCCTAGACTTTTTTATGCATAGTCCCTACCAGTTGCTTGATTACCCCAAATGTTAGGTCAAGTCTAGAGTGCTGGGTCCAGACAAAGTCAAAAGACTCCTCTCCTAAAATTCCAGCTTCAGAGACAATTTCTTCTCTGATGCCAATGAGCTCTTCCATCTCAGCCTTCCATGCTTCATAATTTTCAATGTCTCCCTCCTAGATGGAGATAGTAGTTTCGGCCTAATGTAGAATAATGTTGGCCGCATACAAGTCTGGGAGTGTGGATGTTAAGAAATGTCAGATGTTTCCCACCTGTTCTATAGCCCACTCATCAACAGCCTAGGATTTTATTTTCATCGCCCTTAGCAAATCTATGTCACTCTGAGGGAGCTATATGTTAGACACAGAGGCGCCTAGGGGAATGACAGTAAAAGGCTATGTGAGCTCCATCAGGAACCCCATGATATTTGCATTCTTTTCCTTTTTTGCACAGAATATTTGGGCCTCCTTTTCATAGCGAGCCTCCACTGCCTTGGTCGCTTCTTTCAACGGGTCTAGTTCACCATGTTTCCCTCTCTTCCCTAGTGATACTTTAGCGATAGAATATTCATCATCCTTAGCCGTTGCCTCATCCACATCTAGGGAAGGTGTTGAAATTACCATGATTGTGTCTCCACATGGCCCAGTCCAAAGACTATGGACTGTTTGGGATTTCTTGTTCTTGGGAGAGTTCTACATTTGTGCCATCATCTCCACCAAAGAGAGATGGGCCTTAGGCATCATTGGGGCCTTCCTCTTGTGAGACTCCACCAATAATTATGGTGGTAGGGGTGGCTTTGTAGCCATAATCTATTCCTGTGATTTCTCCATGGGATCTTGTTGTGCCCCTTCGACAGTATGAGCCATTTCTAACTCCTTCCCTGTATCTTTGGGTTCACCGGCAATACTTACTCTGGTGGTACTTGTATCTTTTGCCCCGATGTCTACATTCTTGACAATTTTAGGATCATCATTTTCTTCCCCGGGGTTCCTCTCCTTATCCTATTGTTTCTCTTCATTAGTATCTATTGCTGGGATGTTCCCTTCCACTGGTGTATTCTCTGGAGGTGGGGGGGCATTGAGCCAAGATTCATCATTTGGGTCACTGTAATCACATCCCAAAATGTTACTTTTGGAGGCGGTATTTGGAGAACGATAGTTGGGGTCATGATTTCTCTTGTAGGTCCATTTTCCCCAACTGATGTTGTTTTCTCATCCTGTGTCTGCCTGCCCTCCTTCGTCCTTGTAACTTGTATCTCTAGGACTTTGGACATATCCACCTGTTCTTTCTCTTTGGTAGGCTCTGGCTCTGGGGGTTTGTCCTATGCGGTGATTTCTTCAACCGATCTCTGGATATCTCCCTGCAAGTTCCCAAACTCATCAGTTCCAAATACATCATCAAATTCATCATGGGGAGGGGAGTTCTCTGGGATATCCTCAAGTTCTTTTTCTGGCTCTGGAGAGTCGGAAGAAAGGATTTATACTTCTTGGATGCTTGGCATCCCAAGTTCTGGCTCTGGCCTTGGTTGAGAGTTGGTCTTCTTTTTATTTATCCTAGTTATCAAGGGGGGCCCTGGATCTATTACCGCTTCCTTCTCCTATTCTGCTCTAGTTCTTGTCGATTAGACCATCAATGTTTCTAGTGAAGGGGAGGAGGGAGGATGAACGGGCTTGGTCATGAGTACCGGGGTTGCCAACCATGTGATTAACTTATCTTTCATCTCCTGGGAGACCGCCGACATCTGTTGCATTTTCTCTTTTATGGGGGTCATAGACAGGGTTTGCAACGGGGTCCCCATTATTCTTTTTCCTTTATCCTCCCCCTGTGAGGAGGTTTCGGCCCCAGAAGTCAAGCCCCGCACTATCGAGCCAACTTTGTGTGTAGTCCTTAGGCATGCCTTCTTGAAATAGGCATGGCTATGCTCAATCACATTGTGAGTGATATATTCAATAGTTGGCCCCTCTTGGGTGCTCCAGTCTACCAGAGGGAGAGTCATCTTGTCTACTCCCTTTTCTTTGTACTATGGGTCTATTGTGGACCCGGTGTCTGAGAAGTCATCTGGGAATTTCCAAAGTTTTAACCTTTCCATCATCCCCATTGTCATCTGGATGAAGTGCCAGCTCCAGACTTCAAAATCATCTTGGCAATCTTCCCAAAAGTCCTCCATGTGGAATATATGGGGTTCTAATGCTCAGGGAAGTGTCGTTGCTATTTTTCCTAGCGGATCAAAGTTTTTTTGCGCCAGATAGAATTTTGTTAAGCCCAAGATTTTAAGCTCATTGTCCACCTCTTTGGCTGCGACCAAACTACATGAATAATTCCCACAGGTGATTGGGAATGGAACATTTATTATCTTCTTCACAGTGTAGAGGGCATGTAGTTCCAAGATCTATCGGCAGTATTCCAAAAGAATTATTTTGTTCCCACAATGCTTGGGCAACAAGTAGGGTTTCCCAGAGAAGCTGGTTACCCAAATATAAGTATGCTATTAGAACTAGATATAATAGTGGCCATAGCTTATGACCAAATCCATTTCCTCCTTAGAGAGGAGATACTTGACATCCTGGGTAAGTGTGAGAAGATGGTAGTAAATGAAAGCATCGTTCACTAGGCAGAAGCTGAGGAAACTAGCCTCCCATTATATTTGTAGGAAATAATCCTAGGGAGCCTTTTGACCTAGGATGACCCCAAGTACACTCGATGTGAGAAACCCATTTGTGATGGGGCATTGTTGTGCTAGAACCCAAAGGACCTAGGATGTCATATAGAATTTAGAGGTTTGGGCCACCTGAAGGAACTGGGAGTCCACATGGTTTGAAATGATGGTGGCCCAATCAAAATATTGTTTGCCAGAGGAGATACCCAACATGAAGTAATACATCCATCCTGAGAATTGTTGGGCCTGGGGTTGCCCAAAGATCCTGAATAATGCTATGATCCCCATTTGTATTCTTTCCTTAAACTCTGATTGTGGGATCTCCAGCTTCATTCTTTTGGAATCCTTCTTTGGTGTCTTCAGCCAATTGTTGTTCAAATGTCAGGCCATGATCTCCTGCTGCTAAAATTGTCCCAATGCCTTGGATTGGGTGATGATGATGGCTTCGTCAAACTGAGGGATCCCCAAACTTGCCTAAAAAGTTGTGGTGTCTAGGGAAACCATGGGTGTGGGATATCCGGTCGGGACTGGGGTGGCGAGCATGATGACCTGGACAAAGGAGTTGTAGTGTGCTACAAGGTTGAGAATAAGTTCTGGGGCTTGTACGAAGCATGGGAAGCAAGTGGCCTTTAGAATCTCAGAGTCTCCAACATTGATGGCTAACATGTCCACGACTGTTCATTGGATGAACATCATTTTGACTAAGGCCTGCATTTCTTTCCACATTCTGACACTGGTGTCGGTAATCAATTGAACCTTGGATTCAATATTTGACCTTGTAATAGTGTTTTCCTTCAAATATTTCATGGTGAGGGGAAGCTTTTCTAGGGTCCTCTCATTCTTAGACCTGACAGTTGCCCTGGTGGTGGCTGTGGGGAGATCTATACTCTCAGGTTGAGAGGATGTAGATGCCTCTGACATAGTGAAAGTGTGATGCTGAAAACCTGCAAGGTAAGGTGACCATCAAAATCCATAAAAGAAAATACTAATCTAGGATTCAGAGAGCTTACCACCATATTGCGTCTTTCACCTGAAAGGGTAGTTCATGTCAAAATCCATAAAAGATATGTACAGAATGTAAAATTAGGATTTTAACCACTATCCGGGCCTAGGGATTTTAGCACATTTGACAGAAGTAAGATATAGGATGATCAAGGATGTAGGGCCTGGAGTTTGGAAAACTAATCATTGGGTGACATGACCGAAAGATGAGTTGTCAGGCTTATATGGGCATCACATGGCCATGCAATAAATAGGAGTTATGGTGATAATGATGCCAACTGTTTGAACACATGCAAGATGTGAGCCACTTGGCAGGACTTAAATGCATGCATGGGAAATAAATTTTCCATAAAGACCGATTTGACAGCGGAGAGAGAAACCACCATGGTTAAAACCAGCCAAGAGCTGAGTTCCAACTAGGTGGTATTCTGTCGTGCTAGCAAGCTCACAAATTCAAGAAACATAGACAAATGCATGGTGAGCTCGACACAAATACCAAAAGGATATACACCAAGTATACAACAAATCCAAGGAATATATACATAACTTATAGAATTTATATAATATACAGACAACAGACACCATGCAGAACGCATGGAAACCACCTATGCTACAACATCGTAGAGGGTGGACAACCCTTTTCCAGTGCTAACCCACCAATGGGAGGTGATGGAAGACCAGTGCCACACGACGTGGAAAACACAATAGACCAAAACTAGATGAAGAAAACCAAAAAAATCAAAATGAGAACGAAATAGAAGCACCAAACCAGAAAACCCAAAAATGACAAGACCAGGGCCGAGAGCCTACCTGAAACACAGACACAATGGAAAAGATGGGGAATAGGAGCACTCTGCAAAAACCTCAATCTTTGAATGATCACTAACCAGCACCGATAATCAGCTTGTAAACAACTGCTAAGCACAGAGTAATTTGTAGCTTAAAATTGCCTTAATTCACCTTGATTCGCTCTGAATGCACAAGTGTTTTTTAATCGCGGTAACTGTAAAAGTGGTAGGTAATTACTATTTATACCCAAGGTAAAATAAATTTACACTCTCCTCCACAAAATTCAGAATAGGAAAACCTCTAGACTCCAGGCTCAGGGATTCCATGCAACCATATCTTCTTGCGAGAAGAAGACATCATGGCGGAGAGTCCCGGAGTCTGGTATCTGGCTCTAGAAGAAAAAACTCTGGGACCAGGTCTCAAAGCCACGAGAAGACATGACAAAAAATAAAAAGAACCTCATGGGAGGGAAATCCTAGAGAAGAAAACAAAGAAAGCAAAGAAACAAGGCAAGAGCCAGAGAGAAAAGAGGGGACCCAACATTTTTCACACAAAATTTAGGGACGGGTATGGAGGGAATAAAAAATGGTGACTATCTGGGACAAATGCCTTAGCACATTTGAGAACTATAGAATCTTTGGTTAGAAAAACCAGAATCAATTGTTACTTGGATCATCCTGCTTGCAAGGTGCGAAGCATTTGAGAAAATATGGCCCATACATGGTTCAATCCTTGGTCTTTTGTTAGTTGTGAAATGTGTGCTTTAAAATAAAATCAAGCTGATGACCTCTAGGAGAAGTAGAGAAGAGGCACTAAATATATCAAACCAAAATCATCAAATTTTCTTCTTTCCCCCAGATACCAAAATTTCCCCCATTCTCTAGTTCTTCCTGTTTCATTTTAATTTTTCTAGAAGGGAAGGTGGTACTCCTTTCACCATTAGGCTTAAGCTTAGCTAATCTTAACGGCGGTACTTCTTTCACCCTTCCATCTAGTTCAATTCGCTAAATAGGGAAGAAAAAATTCAGACCCAGGAAGAATTTAAATATTTCTGACTTGGGCCAATAAACTAGTGCGATCGATCTACCCTCAGTGTGTCTAATTACTTGTTCCTTTTGATTTTGATTTAACTGATTTCTAGACTTCCAGGGATGAATCCGATGAAGATTTCTCATAGCTTGTTACCAAACTCACAAAATAACTCTAGAGAATGGACCAATTCCACCATGCTAACAATTGATTCCAATTTCACCAAAAATGTGAAAAGGTACCACCCCGGAGACTAGATGTCATGCGAAGCATACCAGCCTACAAAAGGGGGAGAAAAAAAATAGGAACCCAGAAAGGAAGAGCGAAGCCAAAAGAAAAATAAAAAGAAAAGGGGTGGTCCCAAAGGATAGCCAAAAAAACTACTTACAAGATAGGGCACCACAAATGGAGCACCGGGAAGGAATATTTACAAGTGAGAAGATTTACATATAGTACAATTTTGGACAAACTTACCTCATTCAAAATAATGCTTGAGAAACTATCCATTGACGGGAAATGGAACAACTTCTTTGGTCATGGTACTGAGGTGATAAGTATTTTCCCTACAGAACTTTGAGATCATAGATGGCCCGAGCCAGAGCCGTTGGAATTTGGTGTGCTTTACTTTCTTTTCCCGGGCCTTATCCCACAAGAGGACCAAGTCCAAAATCTGAAAGACCTTATAATGGGCTCTTTTGTCAAATCATCATTTTACTATTTCTTGGTGATGCACAAAATGTTCAATGGCTATGTCTCTTTGTTCTTCCATCTGCACCAGATTTAGGAGTCGAACCTCCATGATATTGTCCTGGTTGCTGAATTCCTACATAAATTGTAAAACCAAGATTTGGAAATTAATGGGGAAGACTGGGTTCTGGCCATAAACTAGATGGAATGGGGATGTCCCTAGGGAGGAATTAATTTGAATATGATTTTCCCAAAGGGTGAATCTCAGCTTTTGGTGTCAGTCCCAGGGATTCTTTTCTAACAGGTGTTTGATCACTTCAAGCAAATTCTTGTTAGTTGATTCAGCCACACCATTCCCTTGGGGGTAATAGTTGCTGGAAAACTTCAGAGTGATCTTCCTGTCATAGGTCCATTCAAGTAATTATGCTAAAGAAAATGGTAGACCATTGTCACATACTATAGCAAAGGGCATTTTGAATCTTGTGACGATGTTTTCTTTCAGGAATTTTATGACTACATCTGCCTTGTTGTTTTTACAAGGTATTGCTTCGGACCACCGGGTGCAGTAGTTGGTAGTAGTTAGAATGTACCAGTGGTTGGTAGATGAGTTGGGGTTGATTTCTTTGATAAAGTCAAACACCCATTGGGAAAAAGGTTTGGCTTCAAAGACCAGTTGAAAAGGCATAGCCGGGTTCTTCTCATGATGTGCTGCAGTTTGGCAAGTATGGCACTTCCTAACGTGAGTGTAGACATCTTTAAAGATATAGGGCCAATAGTATTTAGCCTAGAGAATCTGATGGGCATTGGTGTTAGCTAAGCCATGCCTGGTTCCAAACTACCTGTGAAATTCTTTGATTATCTTTGCAGCTTGAACCCTATTAATGCACCGAAGGTATACTCCCTCATAGTTCCTACAAAAAAGGGTGGCATTTTTTTATCATGAAGTGGGTGCTTTTCAACCATAGGGTGCGACATTTGTTTGGAGGTAATCCCTTCGGGCAGCTATTATTCAATAATAAGTACACCAGGGCTATGTACCATGGATCCTGAGTGATGGACTCCACTGTATATGTCTCACATTCAATGTGGGGAGTCTCTTCTGCTATCACTCTACATAGTCCCTAGCCTCAAACTATCTTCATGGGTTGCATTTCCAGATTGTATTGTTGGAGGATGGCCATCCATTTCCCCCATATCTCACCAAATTCACTCTGCATTTAAGAGATTTCACTGCCTGGTCTGGGATAATAGCATGTACTTTGCTCTAGAGAATATAATGCTAGAATTTCTTCACAGTGTGAAAAAGAGCAAAGGCCTACTTTTCCAACGGTGAATACCAAACTTTGGCATCCTCAAAGGGGGAGCTCATGAAAGCTATTGGCCGTTCTTCCCCCTCGACCTTCTAGGTCAAAACTTTCATAGAAGAATGTGGCAAAGAAAAGGAATAAATATAAAAAGGGAGGGAATAGTCCAGACTAGCTAGAACTGGTGCCTCCAGTATCATTTGTTTGATCTAGGTGAATGCCTACTTTGCTTCAGGACTCCACTCAATCTTAGTATCTCTCTTCATCATTTCATTGAGTGGTTTTATGATCTCGACGAATCCAGTGATGAACCACCAGACAAAGTTGATCTTCCCGAAGAAAGATCTCATTTCTTTCTTGTTGCCGAGCATTTGTAGGTTTAGCAGAGCTTCAAATCTCTCAGGGTCAATGGATATACCCTTCTCAAAGAAAATATGACTAAGAAATTTCCCCTTAGTGACCCTAAATATGCATTTCTTAGGGTTGAGGAATATTCCATACCAGTGACATCTCTCAAAAATCTGGGCAAGGTGGGTGGAATCATCACGTTTGTCCTGAGAAAAGATGGTCAAATCATCTATGTAGATGATTATACACCAGTTCATGAAGCCCTCAAATGCAATGTCCATATCCTTTTGAAATGTGGCCCTTGCATTGATCAGGCCAAAGGGCATTCTCCGGTAGGAAAACATTCCCCACTTGGTGGTAAACGTTGTTTTGTCTCTATCCTCATACTTAACCATGAATTGGTTATACTCGGAGTACCCATCCAAGAAGGACATCATTTGTGTTCCATTCATGATTTGAAATACCTCATCCAGTGAGGAGAGAGAGTGATTGTCTTTCTTGGAGGCTTTGTTTAAATTTTAGAAATCCACGCAAAGGCAGATCTCACCACTTTTCTTCCTCATAGGGACTAGGTTGGCAACCCATGTAGTGTGCAGGATTGGAAAGATTATCCAGGATGACAATAGTTTTTGTACCTCCTGATAGATTAGAGGCTCGATCAGTGGGTTGACCAGTCATTTCTTTTGCCAAAAAATCTTAGCATCAGGTTTAAGTGGGATGGTATGGGTCATGACGGATGTATTATGTCTTTAGATCCTCATACCCCCACACGATCACATCAATGTATTCTCGGAGGACCGCAAGAATCTTCTCCTTCTCCTCAAGGGAGAAGGAGGTGCCAATGTGTATCATTTTCTCTTCACTGGGCTGGCCGATGTTCACTTTCTCAAATTTTCCTCCCTCAGAGGAGGATGATATCTTTTCCCAGCCCCGAGGGTCCGAGTCAAAGATTTGTTCTAGTGTGACCATCCCCTTAGGGATGGTGTTGGTTGGTAGGTCCATGATCCCATCATCTTCATCACCCTATTTGGTATCATTGTGATCCATTTCTTCCACTATCTAGTCTTTGAAAACACCAACATTGGTGATGAAGGCTAGGATATGTTGATCATCCTCAAAGACCTAAAAATGGGTGACATTGTCTAGAATGGATGGTGGTGATCATCTCAACAAAGAACCTCTAGAGTCACGAGCCATCCATTGGCTTGAGGGTGTTGGCAGAAATGGCAAGGGAATCTAGGACATAATTACATCTCTGAGGAATAAGATCAATGCCAAAGGCATCAAAATATTCAATAAGGCTCCATGCCCGATTGAGGTATGTAGCCAGCCTTTTATCGTGATAGGTGTATTAACTCCAGACCTGCCTTACAATCAACTCCAAATCACCCAAGGCTTGGAGGTGAGTGATTAATTTCCTTAGTGAAAATAGGATTCTGAGGACCAAAGCCTTGTACTCTATGATGTTGTTCATGTAGTTGAACTGTAGCCTATAGGACACGAGGAAGGATTTTTCCCATGGGTTGATCAATTCCACTCTAGCCCCACAGCCTTGTTTGGATCGGGACCCATCAAACTTAAGGGTCCATAAGTCATCATTTGTTGTTTAGGGCTGGGAAGACAAAGTGGTCTTTGGATTGTCTTTGGGAGGGTTGGGAGGGGTTTCTTCTGGTGTTGATGGTATGCGGGTGAGGTTTTTCTCCAGAGGGATTTTTTATTGGGATCCCCGGACATGTGGTACTGAAAAGGTGTTTCCAGTAGAAGCACTGGGTCCTGGGGAATCAGCTGTATGTTATTCTCTCTGGAGGGCATTGATGTGTCGGGTAGCAGCAGAAAGGCAAGGTTCACACTCTATCTCCAAATGTTTTTGGTAATGCACCTGGCACCAAGTGCCAGACAAGAGTGTGGCAGGGGTCACTGCGGTACCTTGAGAGTTAATCTCAACCCTTAATTTTTCTTCCAGGTCCTGGGTTCTCTACAAAACTATGGGGTCTTCCCCAGGGGTAAAATCAAATGTTAAGATCTCAAGGGGTTGGTACACCCCGGGGGAAGTCTTAGAGAAGAGGACTTCATTCACCCTCCCAACTTTGGTGAGGGCCTATTTCATCCAGGGCTCACTTTCAACCTGGATCTGGTTAGATTCTCCCTCCCAGGGGAGCCATAAGTGGTAAAAGTTAGTCAAGAAATACCCATTCAAGGACTTGGGCCAATTGTGACTTAGTAACATCCCATAAGTCTCTAGAATTCCCACCACTTGGATGTCAATTATGCTGGCTATCCTGGGGTCCTGGATGAGTTGAATCTGGATGCTCTTTAGTTTTCCCACCATTTTTATAGGAGTTTTATCTAGTTGGATTACTACACTGTTAGATGGGGTGGAGTGGAATCTAAGCTTCTGGCATATGGATAAAGACATGATGTTGCTCGAAGCCCTAGAATCTACTAGGTAGTTGTGTATATTATTTCCCTATATGTTTAGGCCTAGTAGGAAGGGAGGGTCCTTAGTGTTACCCCAGAAGATAGCCGCGTTGCCATCCTTGAAAGAGACAGCCTTGGGTGGGCGACTGACGGCTTCCGGGTTTCCAAAGAGCTTCAGAAGAGACTTCTTCTACTTGGGATAGTTAAGTGAAACCTCCATCAAGGTCATGGAGGTGGTGGTTTGTTCTAATGCCTTCATAATGCCAAACCTTCCTCCCAGGAATTGTTGGCTTCCCTCGGCCGGGTCGTTGGCTTGGTTAGAGCTAGAGCCTTTTGAAGGGACCAACCGATTAGTCGTGTTGTCCCAGGGAGGAGTGTCTTTGGGAGGTGTGGGCATGTAAACTAGTCCTTTACCAGCCTGACTCAAAGTGTTGTAGGGATTCTATGGGTTGGTTAAGGTATTGGCCTTAAAGGCCAGGATAGATTCATCAAAGAACCCTAGTAGCTTAGATTATTCTTCATCTTCCTTGCATATTCCAAAGAAGACAGTCTCATAGGTGAATGTACCATGAGTGGGTTCTTGTATAGGAGGCTCTGGGGGAGTAGGCTCAGAAGATTGTTGTTTGTCTAGCTAGGAAATTATGATGAATTTCTCTAGCATGGCACAGTTTACCTCATTATGAGAGCCTGTGTTGTGCAATCTACACCAGTTGGTCATGGGATGGAAGTCTATGACTGGCATGAAATGGGAAGGTCTAGCACTACCCTGATTGGTGTTTTGGTTCAGAGGTGGACCTCCAACATTAGCATTGTTATTCCATTGCTATTGGTTGGGCTGAGGCTCCTTGTTGAAATTTATTCCCCCCGACATTGTTATTTTGTTGGCCGGAGAAAATATTTCCTCTCTGGGAATTGGTGTTGTAGGGTGCAAAGGACCCTGCCTTCAATTGACCCATGTCCATAATCAGTGTAGATAGCATTCACCAGAGGGATTCAACCTCGGCGGTCAACTGGGTATTGGTGTCACAGTGTGATAGTTGTTGTTGTTGGTTCCCCAGGAAAGAGACAAAATTTGTAAAAGTCGAGGGCAGAAATCCTCCAGTCGTAGATGACTGGAAGAAAGGCACTATGGATGGTTGTGTCTGTGGTTGTTGCATTTGCTGCGGCTAGTTCTACGGAAAAGATTCCAGACCCAGTGTTGTCTAGGTTTGAAATGGATACATGTACTGGGCCTACTGGTCTATCGGCGATGGTGGGGGATTCATGGCCATCATAGGGGCACCCATTTCCTGATTAGGGTTATATCCCCTAGCGTAAGAAATTCCGCTGGGTATCATGTTAAATGGCCTGCTCTTCCCAATCCCGCCTGGGGATTTGTTAAGACCTCAGAAAAACTCTAAATCTAGGTTGTAAACCTTTGCCAAAGTATCCCGGTCACCAGGGGTGGTATTTCTCCTAAGGAGAGTGACAACGAAGGGGTCCATCACATTAAGATAGGTCTGAATAGTTACATGTGCGGATGGGATGAAGGGAACCGTGCACCGCTTCAAGGCACGCTGGAACCGGTGGTTGAATGCTGCAAGGGGCTCATTTGGTTCCTTCCTAATAGAAATGAACTAACTATGGGACCACACTAGGTCCATGTGTAGGTGGAAAGAAGCTAGGAAGGCATCCTCAATGTCCTGCCAACTTTTGATGGAGTTGGCATGAAGGTTAAGGTACCAGTTCAACTCGTTCTATCCTATAGACAATGGGAACATTTGGGTCACAACCTCCTGATGTTGGATCTGGTGTCAGTTCATGGAATATTTTTATGCCTATAGATGCTCTTCTATGGTTCACGAGCCTAGGTGCTCATATTGGGGAAAAATCTTTTTTGGGTGCGAAGGTAGATTGTTGGCTACACCTGGAAAAGTTCCCATCAGGGACTCGGTATTTCCAAAATACACAACCATCAGAGGTGTTAGGTTTTGACTATGTTGAGCATTAATTCTTGGGGTCATCTGGGGGACTTGGGTATTCTGGGATGTGCTAGAGCCCCAGACAATGGTGGCTAAATTGGCTTTTAGGGTCTGTTTCTTTCGAGTAGGGGGCTCAAGTTTGACAAACCTTCTGGGATTGGGAGTTTATCTAAGGACTCTTTCGAATCTTTCTGGTGAAAATGATCCAATCCCACTGAAGGCCTGACTCCTATAACTTTGGCTTGTGGAACCCTCAGGTGGTGTAAAATCTAAATCCTAATAGGGGGACAAGTTCATACCCTCCTTCTAGTGCCAGTTTCTGTTAATGGCTCTTTGTGACCGGGTCCACCAACAGATGCAAGTTTTCACCATGTATAGGGGTACCGACCAACTTTTCCTATAAAGGTTGTTTGGGGAAATGAGATTCCCTGGGCCTTCAAGCATGTGAGAGTCGGGTCTCGACAGTGCAAGATCTTAGTTGGGAAATGTGACTATTTTGTTTAGGGGGGATAGTTGGTTATCTTGGCTTGTCTTCTCTGAGGATTTAAGTAAGTAGGGTTTCCTTCAAGCATCTACTAAATTTACCAAATAAACTTCAAAAATATTGCAAATTTATAACTATTCCATCTACTTATAGTTATACTAAACATTCAAGACATCGACAATGCTCTAACACACTACACTAAATAATGAAGAAATACAAAACCATCAGGGCATATTTAATCAATAGTAGAGGGAAAGGAGGTTGTTAATCTACTTGAAGTATTAGAGAAAAGGACATAAGAACATAAAGCATAAAATACCGTCAACCTAGAGATCAAAATTATAACAATGTCATTGATAGAACCCTTCCTTCTTCATTAACATATCTACAGCAAGCACTGGTGCATATTACAATGGTGGCTCCAGGGGAGTATTCAACTACTGAAAGCTTCTAAAACTAAGGAGCATTGAGCTTTGCCACTAAGAACTGATAAAACTAAAATTCTATTAGCTATGGACTACAAAATCATCAATTTCTTTGACCCTTGGAATGAGGTCAGACTTATTATTTATACACAAGCTTTGACCTAAAATTAACCTAACTTACTTAACAATATAATACTATTTCTGGTGGCTGGTACTACCTACGCCACACTACAAAAGACCTCAAGATGGACAAATGTCTATCATGTCAGAAGAATAAGACAAGAAAATAGGAGTGGAAGAATTAGACTCAAGAAGAGAGCCAGGAGGAGAAAAGAATAAATTTGATCCCTGCGGATCGAGGCTACATGCCTCATAAATGGGAAAGAGGCGCCCTGTCTCCGATGTGCCAGGTGCAAAGTTGAAATGGTGCCTCAAGAAGACCATCTGTCATAACCCTCTTGTCAAGCCAATGTGCCTTGTTGTGGTTACCTTCTTTCTAACACCCTTTATTACCTACCTTGAAAGTGACCAGTCAGTCTTGGGAACTGGGACACAGGTCACTTAAACAATACAAAATTGTGGGATCCAGAAGCTCGTTCCCCAAAGAATGAATGAATACAAAAATTAAATCTTCTAATGATCATCTCCAAAGCCCAAAATATTTTATTGCTCCTTAGTATCATTGAAGGTCTGCAGGAGCTAGGTGATCCCGTCTTTGTCTATGTCCTTAAGGCCAGCCCGACGATATTTGGCCACCTCCACTTGTTCACTTAAATCCAACACATTTTCCTTGAACTCTGTGGCCATCTTGGTCATGTCATGAATTTGAAGCACCATGCGAGTGAGCCTTGCCATTTTTTCTCCATCCATTTCCTCCAGGGATCCATACCGAGACTCCATTAGCTCGTCAAACTTTCCCAGGACATATTCCTCCGGAGTGCATGTTTCAGTGGTGAAGGGATCAGCTCTAGAGACCTTTGAGATGAATGAATTAAATAAATTAAAAGAATATTGAACTTCCTAGACTTTTTCATGTATAGTCCCTACCAGTTGCTTGATTACCTCCAATGTGAGGTCAAGTCTGGAGTGTTGGGTCTAGACAAAGTCAAAAGACTCCACTCCTAAAATTCTGGCTTCAAAGACAATTTCTTCTCTAATGCCAATGAGCTCTTCCTTCTTGGCCTTCCATGCTTCATAATTTTCAATGTCTCCCTCCCATATGGAGATAGTAGTTTCGGCCCGATGTAGAATATTGCTGGCCGCATACAAGTCTGAGAGTGTGGATTTTAAGTAATGCTAGATGTTTCCCACCTATTCTGTAACCCACTCATCAATTGTCTGGGCTTTTCTTTTCATCACCCTTAGCAAATCTATGTCTCTCTGAGGGAGAAATACATCAGACACAGAGGTGCCCAGGGGAATGGTAGTAAGAGGCTATGCGAGCTCCATCAACAACCCCATGAGATTTACTTTCTTTTCCTTTTCCACTCTGAATTTCTGGGCCTCCTTTTCATAGAAAGCCTCCACCACATTGGTTGCTTCTTTCAACAGGTCTAGTTCACCTTGTTTCCCTCTTTTCCCTAGTGATACTTCAGTGATAGAATATTCATTAGGCTTAGCCATTACCTCATCCACATCTAGGGAAGGTATCACAATTACCGCAACTGTGTCTCTGCCTGACCTAGTCTAAAGAGTGTGGATTGTCCTAGCTTTCTTGTTCTTGGGAGGGTTCTACATTTGTGCCATCATCTCCACCAAGGAGAGATGGGCCTTAGGCATCACCGGGGCCTTCCTCTTATTAGACTTCACCAACCATTGTGGTGGTAGAGGTGTCTTTTCAGCCAAAATTTGTTCCTGTGATTTCTCCCCAGGATCTTGTTGTGCCCCTTCGATAGTATGAGCCATTTTTGACTCCTTCCCTATATCTTTGGGTTCACCGGAAATACTTACTCTGGTGGTACTTGTAGCTTTTTCTCTGATGTCTACATTCTTGATGATGTTAGGATCATCATTTCCTTCCCCAGGGTTCCTCTCCTTATCCTTTTGTTGCTCTTCATTAGGCTTTGTTGCTGGGATGTTCCCTTCCACTAGTGTATTCTTTGGAGGTGGGGGAGGTGTCAAGACAATATTCATCATTTGGGCCACTGTAATCACCTCCCCAAATGTTACTTTTAGAGGCAGCATTTGGAGCACGATAGTTGAGGTCACAACTTCTCTCGTGGGTCCAATTTCCCCAACTGATGTCATTTTCTCATCTTGTGTCTACCTGTCCTCCTCAGTCCCTATAACCTATATCTCTAGGAATTTGGAGATATCCACTTGTTCCTGTCCCTTTTCTTCTTCTGCCTGGGCTTCCTGCTCTTTGGTAGGCTCTGGCTCTGGGAGTTCATCCTATGCGGCGATTTCTTCAACCAATGTCCAAATATCTCCCTACAAGTTCCCAAACTCATCAGTTCCAAATACATCATCAAACTCATCACGGGGAGGGGAGTTCTTTGGGATATCCTCAGGTCTTTATCTAGCTCTAGAGAGTTGGAAGAAAGGATTTGTACTTCTTAGATGCTTGGCATCTGAAGTTCTAGCTCCACCCTTGGTTGAGAGTTGGTCTTCTTTTTCTTTCTCCTAGTTATCAAGGGGGGCCCTGCATCCATTACCACTGCCTGCTCCTCTTCTTCTCCAGGTATTGTCACTCAGACCATCAATGCTTCTAGTGAAGGGGTGGAGGGAGGACAAATGGGCCCGGTCATGAGTACTAGGGTGGCCAACTATGTGATTAACTCATCTTTCATCTGCTAGCAGACCGCTAGCATCTGTTGCATTTTCTCTTTTATGGGGGTCATAGACAGGGTTTGCGACGGGGTCCCCATTATTCTTTTTCCTTTATCCTCCATCTATGAGGAGGTTCCGGCCCCAGAAGTCAAGACCCGCACTGTCGGGCCAACTTTGCATGTACTCCTTGGGCATGCCTTCTTGAAATAGGTGTGGCTATGCTTGACCATGAAATCAGTGATATCTTCAATAGTTGTCCCCTCTTGGGAAATATAGTCTACTAGAGGGAGAGCAATCTTGTCTACTCCCTTTTCTTTGTACTGTGGGTCTATTGAGGACCCGGTGTCTGAGAAGTCGTCTGGGAATTTCTAAAATTTTAACCTTTCCATCATCCCCATTGTCATTTGGATGAAGTGTCAACTTTAGACATCAAAATCATCCTGGCAATCTTCCCAAAATTCCTCCATGTGGAATATATGGGGCTCTGATTCCCAGGGAAGTGTCGTTGCTATTTTTCCTAGAGAATCAAAGTTTTTCCACGCCAGATAGAATTCTATTAAGCCCAAGCTTTTAAGCTCATTTTCCACCTCTTTGGCTATGGCCAAACTACACAAATAATTCCCACAGGTGATTAGGAATGGAACATTTATTACCTTCTTCACAGTGTAGAGGGCGTGTAGTTCTAGGATCTGCCAATAGTATTCCAAAAGAATTATTTTGTTCCCATAATTCTTGGGCAACAAATAGGGTTTCCCAGAGAAGCTGGTTACCTGAATATAAGTATGCTACTGGAACTAGATATAATAGTGGCCATAACTTCTGACCAAATCCATTGCCTCCTTAGAGAGGTGATACTTGGCATCCCGGGTAGGTGTGATAAGATGGTAGTAAACGAAGGCATCGTTCACTCTGTAAAAGCTGAGGAAACTAGCCTCCCATTGGATTTATAGGAAATAATCCTAGTGAACCTTTTGACTTGGGCTGACCCCAAGTACACTCAATGTGAGCAACCCATTTGTGACAGGGTGTTGTTGTGCTAGAGCCCACAGGACATAGGACATCATATAGAATTTAGAGGTCTGGGCCACTTGAAGGAACTGGGAGTCCACATGGTTTGAAATCACGGTGGCCCAATCAAAATACTATTTTCTAGAGGAGATACCCAACAGGAAGTAATAAATCCATCCCGAGAATTCCCGGTCATGTGGTTTCCCAAAGATCCTGCATAATGCTGTGATCCCCATATGTATGCTTTCCTTAAACTCTGATCGGGGGATCTCCAGCTTCATTCTTTTGGAATCCTTCTTTGGCATCTTCAACCAATTGTTGTTCAAATGCTACTGGGCCATGATCTCTAGTTGCTAAAATTTCCCCAATGCCTTGGATCAGGTGATGATGGCTGCATCATCAAACTAAGGGATCCCCAAACCTACCCAAAAAGTTACAGTGTCCAGGGAAACCATGGGTGTGGGATATTCGGTTAGGACTGGGGTGGTGAGCATGGTGGCCTAGACAGAGGAGTTGTAGTGTGCTGCAAGGGTGAGAATAAGTTTTGGGGCTTGCACGGAGCATGGGAAGCAAGCAACCTTTAGAATCTCAGATTCTCCAACATTGATGGATAATTGGTCCCCGGTCGTTCGTTGGATTAACATCATTTTGACCAGGGCCTACATTTCTTCCCACATTTTGACGCTGGTGTCGGTAATCAACTGAACCTTGGATTCGATCTTTGAACCTATAATAGTGTTTTCCTTCAAATATTTCATGGTGAGGGGAAGCTTTTCCAGGGCCCTCTCATTCTTAGACCTGACGGCTGCCCTAGTGGCGGCCATGGGGAGATCTAGACTCCTGGGTGGAGAGGATGCAAATTCCTCTAACATAGTGAAAGTGTGATGCTGAAAACCTGCAAGATAAGGCGGCCGTCAGAATCCATAAAAGATAAATACTACTACGAGATCCGGAGATCTTACCACCATATTGCGTCTTTCACCTGAAAGGTTAGTTCATGTAAAAATCTAGAAAAGATATGTATATAATGTAAACTTAGGATTTTAACCACTATTTGGGCCCAAGGATTTTAGCATGTTTGACAGAAGTAAGATATAGGCTGATCGAGGACATAGGGCCTGGAGTCCATAAAACTAACTGTTGGGTGACATGACTGAAATATGATTTTCAGGCTTATGTGGGCATCACATGGCCATGCAATAAATGGGAGTTATGGTGATGATGATGCCAATTGTCTGAACATGCACGAGACAGGAGCTACTTGGTAGTACTTAAATGCACACATGGGAAATAAATTCTCCATAAAGATGGATTCGATGGCGGAGAGAGAAACCACCATGGTTGAAACCAGCCAAGAGTCGAGTTCCAACTAGGTGGTATTCCATCGTGCGGGCAAGCTCACAAATTTAGGAAATATAGAAAAATTCACAGTGAGCTCAACACAAATACTAGAAGGATATACACTGAGCATATAGTAGAGCTAAGGCATATATACATAACTTACATAATTTACACAATATATAGACAACAGACACCATGCAGAACGCATGGAAACCACCTATGCTACAACTGCGTAGAGGGTGGACAACCCTCTTCCAGTGCCAACCCACCAATAGGAGGTGATGGAAGACTAGTGCCATGAGACATGGTGAACACAACAGACCAAAAACAAAGGAAGAAAACTAAAAAAAGAAAATCGAGAATGAAATAGAAGCACCAAACTAGAAAACCCAAAAATGACAAGACCAAGGCCGAGAGCCTACCTGAAACATGGACACAACAGAAAAGGTGGGCACCAAGAGTGCTCTACAACAACCTCAACCTTTGAATGATCACTAACCAGCACCGAGAATCAGCTCGTAAACAACCGCTAAGCATAGAGTAATTCTCAGCTTAAAATTGCCTTAATTGGCCTTGATTCGCTCTGAATGCACAAGTGTTTTTTAATCACGGTAACTGTAAAAGTGGTAGGTAATTCCTATTTATACCCAAGGTAAAATAAATTTACACTCTCCTCCATAAACTCTGGGATAGGAAAACCTACGGACTCCGTGCTTGGGGATTCCATGCAACCATATCTTCTTGCGAGAAGAAAACATCATGGCGGAGAATCTCAAAGTCCAGAATCTGGCTCTGAAGAACAAACTCTAGGACCGGGTCCCAGAGACACGAGAAGACACAATAGAAAAGAAAACAAACCTCATGGGAGGAAAAGCCCGGAGAAGAAAACAAAGAAAGCAAAGAAACAAGGCAAGAGCCAAAGCGAAAAGAGGGGACCCAACATTTTGCACACAAAATGTAGGGACGAGTATGCAGGGCATAAAAGTTTCTTCCACCTCTAGTTTTTTTTTTGATAAATAGGATATAGGTGAGTCTCCCCCTCCCTCCAGAGTCCCAAATAAATGAGAAGGGTAAAGATAAAAGTGTTGTAGAAAATATTGAGATTATTTTGAATCCCCCTCCTAGCCTCGGTCATCATATTCCCATCCCTTCCCCTACTTCTAGAAAGAATTTTTGAGGGGAAGTGGGTGTGGTTGGTTTTAAGTTCCTAGAGAACCTTAATGCTAACTTCCTTGGTGCTGAGTGTCAGTAGCTATTAGATATCCTTGGAATGGCAAAATAGAAGTCTTTAGATTCCTTTAGTATCTTGAAATGGGTCTTTTATGAGCTAATGGAATTACAACTAAAACAAAGAGAAATGGGTAGTAAGATGGATGTGATGGATTCTTCTATGCAGGGAAATTATATTGAGGTGGTTCCTTTTTCTACAAGCTAGAAAGCTAGTTTCTCAGTGGACAGAGGCTAAAAAGTCTTTGGTTGTTCATTACCTCAAAATGACCTTAGAGGCTATGGAGAAGCTTAAGTAAAATTATGGGGCTAGGTTTGATAAAATTGATGAATATGCCAATAAAATTTGGGATTCTCTCTAGACTATTATGAATTAGAGCCACAATATTATTGAAAATGTTGTTGATAGTATGAAGCTTATGGTGGACAACTTTGATAAGGTGCACTAGGTGAATACTATAAGGGAATGTATGCTAACAATCATAAAGGGTAGGGGGAGTCTAGGCCCAAAAAGAGGACCACAGGGATATTAAGAAAAAATCCTAGATATCCTCTCTTGATCTATAAGATCTAAAGAAAGAAGCTAAGAACATGAGCCACTTGGAAGTTGAGGTTTCCAAGACCCTCAAGAACCTACCTTAACTATTGCCCCTCTTCTCTGGTTTTCTAGTTTTTCTATTGTCTTTGGTGTTTTTTGTTGGTCTTTGGTTGTCGCTCTGTCAATGTGTCTATATGTTGTAGCCTTTTTTTCTTAGGTTCTTTTCTAGGGCCTTTTTGGTTTATCTGATTATGTAAGAAACTTTTGTAAGGTCCCAAGTCCCTTCAAAACCTTTTTTTGTAATAAAAAACACTCTTTGATGCATACATTGAAGTGATCTATTATCAAATCAAGAGAGTTTAATGTTTTCACATTTCAATTAGTTATTAAGTTATTCATGTCAAATTTGATTGTCATCAAATGGTATTTCATGATGTTCCATTTAGTAAGGAGACTTAATCAAAGATGCAATTAATTGTGGATCAAAACTAGTGAAGATATTTTCTAAATATATTGGTTATATTTTTTATATAATAGAAAAGAAAGGTGAGCATACTATGTTCCAAAGAGATATTTTAATTTTTCTATTTTATATTTTTAAAAATATAATCACATTCTTTTATTTTATAACTATGAAATAACATTTAAGAGGTAAATTATATATGTTGAATGATGATGTAATATCTTGACCCCTTCTAATATTCTATAAATTTTTTTAATAAGGACTATACTTATACACTTATTTTCACTAGGACTAGAAAAATAGGTGGTAGTTTTGTAAGTGGTTGTCAACCAAGTTAAATATTACTGTTGTAACCAATTATTCTTCTTTCTTCTCTTCATTATGCGATGAATTTTAATTTCCAATAAATAAATAAATTACAATAGTATATAATAAGTAGTTTTCTTTTGGTAACACAAAGTATTTCCCTATATTAATAACTTCAAAAATTTACATAGATTTATCAACACATAAAAAATCTCTCTACTGCACCACTTAAAAAACCAACCCAAACCCCTTAATTGTAAAAGAGAATATCCTAAACAAAAGACTTTCATATAACAATACTTAACACAAACTATCCACTAAGATTGTAGATTACTCCATTTTCTATATTCACACCATGCATTGCATCCTCAGGAGATACCATGTTGGACATGAGATGAGTAACTGAGAGGGGAGGGGTGACTCAATTAATACAAAGAATTACTTACTATTATAATTATTTCTTTGAAATCCAATACTTACTAGGTAACCATCCAGTCTTTCATACCAGGCTTTGGGAGCTTGCTTCAGTCTATATAAGGCTTTGTGTAGTTTACAAACCATATTCCTCTTCTTAGGATCTACAAAGCCTTCAAGTTGCTCAATATAGACTTCTTCTTCTAGGATTCCATTCAAGAATGCATACTTTACATCCATTTGATATACATTGTAACCTTTATGTGTAGCATATTCCAGAAGAGTTCTGACTCCTTCAAGTCTTGCAACATGAGAAATTTTTTCTCCATAATCAATACCCTCTTCTTGAGCATATCCTTTGCATACTAATCTGGATTTATTTTTAGAAAATTCGCCTCTTTCGTTCATCTTGTTTCTAAAACCCACTTAGTACCAATTACATTATTGTCCTTTGGTCTAGGTACAAGAGTCCAAGTTTTATTCTTTTCTATCTACTCAATCTCTTCATTTATTGCTTCTATTCAACTTTCATCATTCAATGCATCATTGATAGATCTAGGTTCAAATTTAATAAGAAAACATGTTCCTTGTCATTATGCCTTTTGTTTGATCTCCAATTATTTTCTCAAGTGCATGATGGCTTCTGACATATTTGGCAAGTACAGGATCCTTCCTTCTTTATTCTAGGCTTGCTCCACTATGTTCACCATGCTCAAAAATTTTGTATTGTTCTTCTATCTGATACTCAGGTTCCACTGTCTGAGAATCAAGTGTCATTGTCTATGACTCAGTTTCTTCTGTCTGAGACTCGGTTCCCTTTGTCTGAGACTCAATTTTCTCTGCTAGTAGCTCAGGTTGCACAGGTTGTAACATAGTCTATACTAATGAATTCAATGGTTGATAGGATTGTTGTCCAATTACCATTGCTTGTCTCTTAGGTATAGTATCAAGTTCATAGTACACAAAGTTTCTGTAGTCCTCAAACTTTTTACTACTTTGTTCTTCACACCTTTCTCCAAACTCATCAATCTTTACATGTACACTTTCTATGACTTTATGAGTAGCAAGATTCAAACATTAATATGCTTTGCTTTTACAAGAGTAGCCTAGGAATATGCCTTCATCTCCTTTTACATAAAATTTTCCATTTCTTTCTTCCTTTAAGATGTAACATCTACTTCCAAATACTTTGAAATAATGAACATTAGTTTTATAGCCATACTATAATTCAAAATATGTCTTCTCAGTACCTTTCTTCAGTTGAACTCTGTTCAAGGTGTGAATTGCAGTGCTGATGGATTCCTTCCAGTATTTAGTAGCAACACTCTTTTTAATCATTAAGGTTCTTGCACAATCCATTATGGATCTATTTCTTCTTTCTACTATTCCATTCTTCTGTGGTGTACTAGGGGAAGATACTTGTCTCTTGATTCTCTCTAGTGTAACTTTTTTTCCCAATTGATCTACACAGATCAATATGTACCAATTCCAAGAATTCTTCAGTATTATAGTTCTTTCTCTTGAAACTAGATTTTCTCATTTTCCCAATTTGACATTGTTTTCATGTTTCCAATTCAGGTTTCTTTAAAATAGGAATACCTTTTACTCTTATGTTCTTGCTTATATTAACCAGGTTCTCAAATTTCACATGACACAACCGTTTATGCCATAACCAGATTTATTCTACTTGTGCAATAAAACATGATTTTTCATTGAGATCAAGATAAAATAGATTACCTTTTGTTTGCTTTCTAGTTTCGACTAGGTTTCCTTTACCATCCAGGAGCCTGGCCTTACCATTCATGAATTCTACCTTGAGACCAATGTTATTCAGTTGTGCCACACTTAGTAGATTTCATCGTATTCCTTCAACACAATAAGCATTATCACATTTAATTCCTTCAGTTAGAGAAATACAACTTTACCCTTCACATAGCAAGGTTCATTATTCCCAAAACTGAAACTCTCACCATCATAGTGCTCAAGAGTTTCAAATTTTGTTTTATCACTAGTCATGTGGTAGAACAACCACTATCAATTATCCAAGTATCATTTTTTCTAATATGAGAGAACAGTGAAGTATTTTCATCATCTTCATTATCTGACTCATCCTTCATATCAATGTAAACCATTTCATCTTCATCTCCATCACTATCAAAATATTTAGCAATATAACAAGATTTCTTACCTTTGTCCTTGTAGCTTTTGTAACTATTGAAATCTTTCCTACTTTTATATTTGTTGAAATTTTGCTCAAATTTGTCATCTTTGTTAGGGCACTTAGCAGCAATGTGACCAACCTCATTACATGAAAACAAAATCAATGGTATGATTCCTTTGTATTTACCTTTTCCTTTGGAATCTCTCTTTGCAAGTATTTCTTCAATGATTTCCATATCTTCGTCATCAGATTTATCATCAGTATCACTATCAATCCATTTAATTTTAGAGTATCTATCCTTCTTTCCAAGGTTTAATTTAGCTTTGAATGTAGACTCAAGATTGCTAGTGTTAGGAGAATAATTTTCAAAATTTTCCAACTCAAAAGATGATAGCCTTCCAATCAATCAATGCATCTAGAGATATATCATTACTGCACCTCATCTCTTGAATAGCTGAAACTCTAATTGCATAGATAGGAAGTAAAGTTATCAATACCTTACTAACCAATGTTGTGTCTTCAATTGTTCCACCTGTGGCTCTGATGGCACTTGCACTTTTCTTGATTCTTTCACTGTGTTTTGTAATGTTTTCTCCTTCTTTCATTTTAATCACATCAAACTTACCTCTGAGACTTTCTTCTTTGTCTCTCTTTACATTTGTATCTCCTCCATGAATATCATGCAGTTTGTTCTACATATCAAAGGGAGTAGGGTATTCCTTGACTTCATCAAATTCCTAGTAGCTGAGTGAAGAAGCTTTATCAATCATCATTATGTTATGATTCTTCCTATCCACCATTTGTTCCATAGTCAAAGGTACCGGTGGTTCCACATATTTTTTATCCAGGAATTTCAAACCACCATCTCCAATAGTAGATAAATGTAGTTTCATCAACTCCTTCCATGTATGTAATTTGTGTTTGTTAAGCTTGGGGATCTCCCTTCTGTAAGACATCTCTGATCTTAAGCTTGGGCCTTTAAACCTTCCCTATAAGAACTTGGAGTTCTGATACCAATTGTTGGAAATGAGATGAGTAACTGAGAGGGGAGGGGTGAATCAATTACTACAAAAAAAATCCAAGTCCCTTAGATGTCTTAAATAATATATCATTGTCACTTGGTCAATTAAGATATTCTGCTGTAACTTGGAGAACCAATTAATCTTAAGATATTCAAAGTAATTATCCTTTAGAGATTATGTGTAGAAAAATAAGGCATAAAGAAAACATCATGAAAACAGATGACACCAAGATTTAACATTAAAACCCAATATGAGAAAAACCACCAATTGTGACTAGTTACTATTTTTCACTCTTCTGAAGTGAGCCATGTTAGGAGACAACCCTATTAAAGGTTATAATAACACAATGTTAGTTATGACCCTGTTAGAGGATTTAATCACCCTGTAAGGAGTGGACTTGTTAGAGGTCTTCAAACACTTCAATATAGAAATGTCACCTTGTGAGAGGATTTACAAAAGACTGTTAAGTCTACTTTGTTAAGATATTTGAATCACTACTAGAATTGTTAGAAAGTAATAATGGATTGACCTCCTCACTGATCAAATATTATATTACATCTCTGTCCAGATGATCTATCCTTAATCAGAATCCCATTTGATTTTTCCTCTTCTCTTTGTATCATATTCTCATCCACTAATTCAATATTCACCTCCATACAATCCAAAATTGACCTAATATAAATAAGATAGACCTTGTCAAGTCAGTCTCAATAACCTTCCAACTAGACAATAAAACTCAAATCTGTCAGCTTCATATAACCAATTAAACATAAAATGTAATCATCTGTTAGTAGATTGCCACTAACTATTTAACTCGGTCAATACTGAAATTCTTCAATGCCCGACCTTCACTGTAATGCCTGAGTGAACTCGGTAAGAACTAAACTTCTTCAATACCTGACATAGTTTGTAAACACTGAGATTCACTTGGCATACACTAACTATGCTCAATTTGTATGTAGAAATTTGTGTAACATCACTACATAAGTGCATATACATGTGCAACATCAATGAAAATACACAATTAAATAATTGTCATCAACATACCAATCTAGGAATAGCATTGATAAAATCCACAAAGTCTTCTAATGTACCTTTCTTCACCATTCCATTTTTGAAAAGAGACTAGGCTTTCTACATCTTTCTCTTTCCCTAATTTAAATACAAAATTTCAAGAATCACCTTAGAGGATACTCTCTACTAGATTCCTAATATATCCAAATATCTATTGTCCAACATGTAGGGAAGAAAAGGTGTGCGAAAAATACTTCCTACACTAATATTGAGAGGACAATTATGCAAATTTTAACTTAACTATTACAGAGATTTCAAGAAACACAGAAGAGCATAAAAAAATAACAATAAACACAAAACACAATGATTTCTATGGGAAAACCTTACGTGAGTAAAACCACGTAGTCCAAAACCTACATAATGTATTATCAAATCAACATGTTGAGATGTTGTTGTCATTGTTGTCATTGATGTCAAAACCTATGTATCAGATGGTTGTGCTCCAGGTGATGTACATAATTTATCTATCCTATGTAGTATCATATGGTAACATATTATGTGGATGATTATCCTTGTTCTGGTCATGGTGGAATATCTTGTTGGTACATCTATAGTATTTAGTGGGGGAAGAATCATGAAGTTTGGATGGTTATCATTGTTTGATGTGTTCAAAGTTATTTTCAGGTATCCTTTCTATCTGAACATTCATGCAGTATATTGGAATATTTTAGTATGTCAAATGTATTCATTTTTGGACATATGATACTCGATGCTATCCCTCAATTGGTGCAGAATTTTGTGGTGATAAAGACATTGTACTATTAATGGCATTCCCATCAGCCCCAAAATTATTTATCTTTCAATGTTTGTGCTATGTAACATGATTATCCTATGTATGACCTATCTTTGGGTCTTATGGTAGAATGGTATGACATTCTCATATGCATTGCCTATATTTTAGTTCTGATTCTAGTGTGTTGATATTTATTACATATATCAAGATTTCATTTGTATTCAAGATGACATATTTTTCTAGGCCGTCATATGTTTATGGTTCAACGGATATGTATTTATATAGAACACCTTTTTGGATTTGAAAGTATGTTTGTATATATTCTAAAGGTAATATGATTATTATGTCAATGAATACTTGGTAGAAAAGTTTGTGAGTAGTTTAAGAAGTGTGAAGGATAATAGTGAAGGAGGAGAAAAGATAGTGATAGAAAGGAGTGTTTAGTTTTGCATAAGTGTTTTGAAGGTTGGCAGAAGATGTCTAACTAGATCTTTTGTAGATAGGTGTTGTTGTGATATTAATTGGAACTATTTCATACATATGCAGATGAAAAATTATCAATTCACCTTTTTTTGTAAGACCTTTTCGTAAACAGTCATTTTTGTATTAACAGTGAGCCTTATTACTTCAGGGAAATTAGCACAACTAGCAGTGAGCCTTACCTGCAATGAGAAAAATGATAGTAATCCTTTGTAAAAATCACCTTAATCGGTGTCACCTTAACTGGTGCTATATTCATAATAATTAGTTTCTCTATTTTTTTCCCATCTTGGGTTTCCACATTAATTTTGGTTTTATGGTGTTTTCTATTTATGTACTTTCAGGTTCTTATCTATTTCAATTATTTGAATAATTTAACATAACTCCTTATTATTTCATTTTGTGAAAAGAGTTTTGGAATAACTAATTCACCCCCTATTTGTTATTCATCTTGTTCAACAAAAAAATTACAAAATACTTTGAATGAAAGTTCCTATAGGAGTTTCACCTCAACTCAATCTTGGAGGAACTTCAGAAGCATCCTAGTAGCATCCCATCTTGCAAAAAAAAACTCAATGATACAAACTCCTCCTCAAGACCTCATTTTATGGTTTGTCATAGCTTAGAAACCATTTTTGGTTTAAAAAAACATGTGCTAAACTTCCTTGACACATGTTTCCCATCCTTGACATGTGTTGCCCAAGATCGACAAGGATCCAAGTTAAAAATAATCTCTCACGTCCAAAGTCTTCTCTCTAATTTTTGACCCTTATAGTTATCATAATATGTATCATAGAATCTCTAAAAATGGGCCTTCCATAATATAATATGGACAAGGAATATTTTAGCAACTAATATTCCTATTTTCAAGGCATTGACAAGTAGGAAAAGGCCCAACTATATTTTGGAACTATTTGTGGGGTTGAGACACATGTTTTATTAACATTCTCCCTCTTTTCAAATACCTTTCATGAGTCAAGGGATCCATATTATCATGGACTCAACTACTAGGGGCTGAGAAGCCCATAGACTTTGAACACCATTTGAACTTCTTTGTGCTCATAGACTTAGTTAATGAATCAAAATTTTTTTCCAAAGTTTCTACCTCCTCCATCTTTACCTTTCCATCCTCAACCATATCTCTAACAAAATGATATTGTACATTAATGTGTTTGGTCCTAGCATGACATTTTTATTTCTTCACTAGGCATATTACACTCTGACTGTCACTATAAATTATAATTGCACTCTATTTGAACACTATATCTAAACACAATATTTTTAGGCAAATTGCTTCTTTGTAGGTATGAGTGGCTGACATATACTCTGCCTCTATAGTGGAAATAAAAAAAACATCTTGTCACTTTCTCATCCAACTTATTTCACCACCAAATAATGTAAACATATATACACTAGTGGATCTTAATTTATCAACATCACCAACTCAGTAGGAATCCACATACCCTCAAATATCCAAGGAATTCTCATTTCCTATTCTTTGAAAATAAATAGAGTACTCTAAAGTGCCCCACACGTATCTAAAAAATATTTTTACTACATCCCAATGTGCTCTTCCTAGATTAGACATGTAAAAAAATCCCATTTCTTTGGTAATGTTTGGTCTTGTACAGACCATAGCATGTATCAAACTTCCAATAACACTCTAGTATGGTACTCGACTCATTTCTTCCATCTCCAATGGGGATGTAAGACATTGTGAAATAGAAAGCTTCATTCTCATTGTTACAGGAACACATAATGATTTAGAATCTTGCATATTGAATCTTCTTAGAATAGTACAAACATACTTACTCTATCCTAACCAAAGCTTTCTATTATGTATATCTCTTCGAATATCCATCCCCAAAATGTGTCTTTTTGCACCAAGATATTTCATTTCAAAATTTGCTGAGAGTTGATATTTTAATTCTATAATAAAACCTTTTCCTTTTCCAATAAACAACATGTCATCAACATGCAAGGATATTTCCAATAAACAACTACGAAATTATCACTATCATGTTTGAAATATACATAATGATCATATATAGACTACACAAATCCCAAACTCAACACATTTGTATCAAACTTTTGGTACCACATCCTAGGACACTATTTTAAACCATACAGGGATTGCTTTAACTTATAAACCAAATGAATTTTACCTTTCACCAAATAATGCTCTGGTTGTATCATATAAATTTCTTCCTCCAAATCTCCATGACGGAAGGTTTTTTTCACATCCATTTTCTTGATCTCTAGATCATAAGTTGTTGCAATAGAAATAAAAAATAAATGGATGCCATTTTGGCTACAAGAGAAAAAATTTCACCATAATCTACTCCCTTAACTTGGAAGTAAACTTTTGCAACCAATCATTATTTTTACATTTTGATGCTTCCATCAAAATATATATTATTTTTTAAGACCCATTTACAACCAATAGGATTGTATCCTTCAGGAAATGGTACAAGGTCCCATGTATCATTCATTTTAAGAGATTTCATCTCTTCATCCATGGTTTTTTTCTAGGACTCCAAACCGTTCATACCAAGAGCCTCTTCTATATATATTAATTCATCAATATTAGCATTCAAATAAAATATGCATCTCCAATCATCAGGAGAATATCCATACCTTTTAGGTGGTTTTCTCTGTCTATTACACCTTTAAACAAGCCCAGGTTTAGGTTCCTTTTCTTCCTCTTATGATTTAGAACTCATGGAGCTCTCCTCAACTTCTTTTCATTCTCAAGTCCTTGATTCAACTTTCTCAAGTGTAAAAGGTAGTTGAATCACCTCTTTCTTTTCTTCTATTTGTTATGGCTACATTATAATACAAGAAGGCTTAGTTTCTCGAAAAATATCACTTCTTGAGTAAAATAAATTTTGTGCAATAGGATCCCAAATATTATATTCTTTTACATGATAACTTCATCCAATGAATATACATTTAATAGCTTTGTTATCCATTTTTTTCCACTTCTCCTCTGGCACATTTGCATATGCCTCACAATGAAAAACTCTTAGATGTCTAGGTGAAGGCTTGTGGCCCGATCATGCTTCCATTGGCATATTATTCACAAGAGATAAAGTAGGATAACTATTTATTAGGTAGTAGGTAGTGGCTTCTGCATCAGCCCAAAAATTTTGATCTATTCTAGCATGACTCAACATACTAATATCCTTCTCCATCAAAGTCTTGTTCATTCTTTCTGCAACTCCATTGTTTTGTGGAGAATATGGAGTTGTCTTTTTTCTCTAGATACCAAAATATTTATAGAATGTGTCAAAATCATTAGAGAAATATTCTCTACCATTATCTATCCTTAAAAAAATTATCTTCTTTCTAGTCTATAACTCAACCATTTCTTCAAATTCTTCAAAACAACTAAAAACTTCACCTTTACTCATAAGAAAATAAACGCATGTTCTCATACTGAAAGCCAGTTGAAGAAACATAATAAACTAATTTACCAATAGAAGGAACATCAACAAGACCAAATACATCTAAATGGATTATCCCAAAACACATGAAGACTTATGCGAACTAAAGTTTAAATAAATGTGGTTTTGTTTTCCATAAACACAATTCTCAAAGAAATAAAATTCATGATTGCAATAATTCAATCCATTGACAAGGTTCTTATTTTTCAAGGTCTGTAGACCCTTCTCAACTATGTGGTTGAGTCTCTAGTACCATAACATGGTCTTCTCTATAGGAAAATTTTATTCACTAGACAAATCACCCTTGGGTACCCAAAAACCATGACCATCTACTAAAAAATAAACTACTTCCTTTTCCAACAAAGTAGTCTTTGTCATAATCTTATCAGAAGTTTTATTGCACTCAACTAGTGCATGTGTCAAGCTAGTACAATGTACCCAATCTCCCTCCTCTTGTTATCACTATAAAACCTCTCACCATTTTCACACCCACTTTAGAAAATTGTACATTCACACTCACATATATTAGTTTTCTAACAGATAAAAATTTCTTGCTAGCCTTGGGATATGCATGACACCATGAAATTGTCTAATTCTACCATTAAAAAAATTCACATGAATACTTCCATAGCCAATAATATCAAGAAAATATTTATCACCCAAATACATCTTACCACCATGAAACCTTCCATACTTACTAAACTAGTTTCTGTTAGGATTCATGTGGAAAGATGCTCCTGATTCTATTAGCCATGCATTATGTCATGCATGAGCGGCCAAGTCTGCAATAAAATAATCTCCATTTTCCTTCTCAAAATCAGACTAAAAAAATTTCATCTTCTTCTTCTTTTTTTCTTCTATATATTCCTTTAATAAGTGTCCAAGTTTGTCACAATTCCAACAAATTGCCTTGGACTTACTAGGGGATTTTGATCTCCCTTTATTCTTGGACTTAGAATGGACATGTTTATTTTTATTCTTGCCTCTTTCTCTTGATCTTCCTTTAACACTCAAAGCCTCGTTGGCATTCAGGGAGACCTTCCTTCTCATCTCCTCATAAAATAGAGAATGAAAAACATTCTCCATCTCAAAGACAATTAAAATGCTCCCTATGGTCATGACAAGGCTATCCCATGAGTCTAGCAATGAACATAGGAATATTTGGAACATTTATTCTTAATCCATTGACACCCCTACTAAGTTTAATTGATTTACCAACATATTAAAGATTTCTAGATTCTTAGATATTTTTCCACCTTATTCTATTCTCTAGGAATACAAATTCTTCCTCAAGAAATTTTTATTCACAAGTGATTTTTCTTGATATAGCGCACTTAGCTTCTTCCAAAGTTTATTTATATTAGATTATTTGTAGACATTTATCTTAAATGAGTCTAAAAGGAATATTCTTATGAGACCTTTAGATTTTATATCCATTACATCATATTGTGTAACTAAAGTTGGATCCGTAGGCCTATGGACATTTTCATCCACTACATCCCATAGATCCCTATCAATCAAAAAATCTCTCATCCTCAACTTCCACATTTCAAAGTTCGTGCCAAAGAATTTATCTACTTCAATCCTCTCCAATATGCTTTCTATCTTTACTATCCTGAAATATAGAATATGAAATACTCTACACAAGCTCCCACTTAAACCTTAATTAGCTCAAAAAACCTTATACCCAATAAATAGAACCAAAAAATAGCTATAATTTGATACCACTTGTAAGGAAGAAAAGGTATGTGAAAATGCTTCCTATTCTAATCTTGAGAGGATAATTATGCAAATTTAAATTTAACTATTACAAATATTTCAAGAAACACATAAGAGAATAAACAAAATAACAATAAAATTAGAACAAAAAACATAGTGATTTCCATGGGGAAAACCCTTATGGGAGAGAAAACTCACACTCAAAAACTTACATAATGTACTATAAAATAAACAATAGATTACAACACACTTGCAATGCATGTTCTTGTAGGAATTTCACCTCAACTCAAGCTTGGAAGAACTTCAGAATCATCTTGGTAGCATCCCATCTTGCAAACAAAACTCAATGATACAAACTCCTCCTTAAGCCCTCATTTTATAGGCTTCTCAAAACCTATAAACCATTTTTGGTTTACAAAACCATACGCCAAACTTCCTTGACACGTGTTTCTCATTCTTGACATGTGTTTCCCAAGATAGATAAGAATCTAGGCTAAAACTATTCTCACATCCAAAGTCTTCTCCCATATTTTTAACCCTTACAACTAAAATAAGATGTGTCATAAAATCTCTAAAAATGGGCCTTCTATAATATACTATGGAAAAGGCATCTTTTGACAACTAATATTCCCATTTTTAAGGTACCAAAAAGTAGAGAAAGGCTAGTTACATTTTGGAACTATCTACAAGGTTGAGAAACATGTTTTCTCAATGCAACATCCTATTTATAATTCTACAAGGCCAAAATAAACTCCCTGTGATGTGGAAAAAAGAAAAAAATATTTCCTCATCATATACATGCCCTTCCCTCCACACATCTTCCCCCACAATTTCCACCATAGCCTCTCTTTCCTCTACCTCTAAAAACTTGAACAATACCTTGATAAGGATGAAAAAATTCCCCTCTTCAATTTAATTTAACTACTTATCCCCATCTAATAGTCAGAACTTCAAAATTATCATAATTTTGTCTATCAAGTATTGAGATTCTACCACATATGTAAAATTAGCTTGTCTCAATTTCTTCTAAAAAAATTAGAATGAAATCTTGAATAACAATAGATTTCATGATATTTTATACATTTGAATCTAGAAAGGTCAATATAATTATACCACCACTTTACATTTGGAATTTAAAATTGATCTAACACCCATCAAAAGTTTCTCATAGCCAAATACAATTACCATATACAATGTCTTCTACTTACATTTTTAAGAATATAATATAAACAATACAAACCCTCGGTGACTTTGAATCCAAGAAAAATGAATATGCATAGTTGGAGTCTACAAATATCTACCAAAGAAATGGGTACCTTCTTGCATCCATAATTAAAATATAATCTAAAATCATTTCAATGTATCTTTTAGTATAAAAGTGGCTCCTTCTTTTGGAAACCACTACCTACCAATAGATATGGAAGCCTTTTCAAATCACTATACATCTCACAAATTATAGTGATAGCATGAAACCATCTATCAGTCAATTAAGGGAATGATTTATGTTTTATCCTATACCCATGCACATTGTACTTAGTGTCAGATGTGGTTCTTTGTTTATAATTTTATTTAATTCAAGCCACAATCTCAAAGCATCTAAAATAGTTTTATCATTTCTACTATCCACTCCTATATTTGCAATATAATATTTTGTTCTATTAGATTATTTTTAAACATGTGATATGGAAAAATCAGAGAGATTCTCCATCCAATAGTTTATTCTTGAATTCCACTACTTCAATTTCCATTTTATGATCTGATTTTTAGATATAGCATTAATAAAAATTAGGGATTCATCTTTGATGTCTAGTCTCTTAATCCTTTGGCCACACACAATATCAATCCTCTTTCCAATGTTTCCAAATCCTCATGTTTTTGACCCCTTTGATATAACTTTGTGGATCCCAAATACAGTTTCCTTTATTATTCTATATGATACAACCAACCCCAACCTCTTCAAGATTTTGTCTAGTAGCTACACTACCAAATTTTAGTTTGAACCTTTCAATCCCTGGAGAATTCTAATGAGAATCCTTTGTTTTCCTTAATTTCTTAAAAATGTTGAGATGGATATCTTTTAAGGAAGGCCATAGTAATTTCACATCTCTCTCCCATTTTGAATAATAAGATATTTCTTGCTTTGAACTTTATCATTCACCACCTCACAAATTCATTTTTTGATACCAAAAATTATATATTCTAAAGACATAACCTTATCACAAAAAATCCTTTTATTTATTTCTTTACATAGATTTCAAACAACCATTAATGGACAAACCAACCAAATATCCCCCCACATTGAGGTCCTTCTTGTAATTTACCAACCAGACAAAAAATCTTGAACATGGACTCATTCTTAGATGTTCACCATTTTATAAAACCCATGAAACATTACCAACATGTTGACACAAATGGACACTAGAAAACAATGTGATTCATTATTTCCTTATTTTTTAACACAAAAGATAGATATTAGGACCTTCAATTCGTATTGTTTTGAGCCTATTGTTTAACACTCGGCCATGAAGAGCAATCAAGAAAAGGAAAGGAAAGGAAAGAAAAGAAAAGGAAAGGAAAGGAAAGGAAAGGATATTTTATAGTCCATGATATTGGCCATATATTTATGGTGATATTAATATGGGACGACACTATACTTCTTGTAGGAGGTACCTAACTATGCTACAAATGAGGCATACATTCCCTACTACCCATTGGGTTTGAACTTGTGACCTCCCTTTTGAAAGCATAAGTTCTCCACCACTAGGCCAACTTAGGATAATCTCCTGCTTGAGGTGCTACACTCTTATGCCAACATAGCACTAGTGGCCACTTCCTAACACCAAAATTCCTCCATTGAACCTCATAACCAAGATACTCACTAGATTTGGAAGCACACGATACAATGTCATCTTCCTCATGTGATAGTGTAATATCCCTTTTATTAGGATTAAGGTGTCTCAACCTTTTATAAATTCTAACAATGTTTTTTTGCACTTATTATTATTTTAATTAATTAATTTCCTACGAATGTCTATTTATCTAGTGGGACCCATAGGCTTGGTGGCTTCATACTTGGAAATGATTTTTTGAAACTATGTCACACATGTGGAGGTAGGAATCCCACTTTGCAGATCTTGACAAGTGTCAACCTATGATAGATTCTATGAAAAATTGGACAAGTGGTAGAAGAGACCTTTTACATGGAAAAGGTGGGTGCCCAATTTGGGTTATGACAAGTTGTAAGAGAATATGCTATTCATAGGTAGTTTATGACAAATTATCTTACATTTGTAAGTTGTAATTTATGACAATATTTATTATAGATTTTATGAGAGTTTTAAGATGTGTAAGAGCATCTATCATAGCTCAAAATAGTAAATTTTGCGTGCCCAACATAAGAGTTTTGAATGGGGATTCATTTGAATATGTACATGTGTCATTTGGATGTCTCTTCGTGGTTGAAAAATGGGCCAAATGTTATGCACAACCCTATCTTGTATCTTCATCTAGAAGTTACCTCTTGTGTTGTATTTTTGTATAAAAATGTAGCCTTGGAGAGTATGAGTCAACAAGCAATGTAATGTTTACAAGTAAAGTGTTATGCTACTAAAATTCACTAGTGGATGAATAATCAAGTTAAAGAAGCAGTGTACTGCTATTGTATTGTAACTATTATTTCTGTAATACAAAGTATCATGCTTTTTGAGTGTGGGGTTTTCCTCCTAAAAGGGTTTTCCCCATGATATATCATGTGCTCCCTAGTATAATATTTATGCATATTATTATATCCTTGTGAATGTGTTTTGGATTTTTAAATAGTTAATAACTGTAAAGAAAAATTTGCATTAGATCCCCCCACTAGATTAGTGTTAGGAAACATCCTTTGTACATTAGCTTCCTTTAAGTTGGTGAAAAAAAAGAAAATGGGGATGACCTAATAGGGCCTAATTTATCCCCAAATCATGAGTGTTCATTAGAATACAAAACCTCCTTAAGTCAAATTGGATCAACATGACCGAAAGATGGAAGGTGTGCTAATACCAAATTTGGGTCTTAGGGGTTTCTATTCATTAGCTTCTTAGAAATGGGAAGGAGAGGAATGAGAATTAACTATAATAATTAATCAAATAACCTAAGTTTGAAAATTAAAATGATATTTAAGGATCAAGGATAAATTTGAATGCACCTAGAAATTTGATGGGAGTAATGAGGCTTTGGATCTAAATTTTGAACTTTTGTTGTCCTGCAGACACCTATAAAGGAAGATCTTACACCCTAACCCTATAACCTATTATCCTGATAAACTTGAGCACTTTTATGGGGGTACATAATGTATTAAATTATATTTACCTAGTTACATAGTGGCTAGGACGTTCTATACGCATACATTTTTCTAGAAAAGTTGTAGATCACCTGTGATAGTGTTCACATGACTCTTGGGGAATGACATATGATTTTGAGACCTTCTACATGTTAGAATACTTCAGGGATAATTGAGAGGGGGGGTGAATCAGTTATCCGCAACTTGATCTTTATCTTAAACTTATTAATCCATATTGATACAAAGTAAATGCACATTCAGATAACACATTACACAACACATCAATTTGGTTATGGGGAAACCAAATGGTAAAAACCCCGGTGGAAATTAGTACCCACAAAGAACTATACTATTTATAGTGATCCCTGTTAAAAGATCTTCCAACCCTGTTAGGATTTGTTCATTACAATGCAGTAGTATAGTGACCTGGTTAAGGGTTAGACCCTATTAAGAGTCTTTTACAATAACCCTATTAGGGGTGGTGGACTCACTGTCCAAGTGGTGAAGGCTACAACCTTCTGGTTATTTGATACACACTGTATCAACAAGGTGAACTGTTGTTTGTGACACTGCTTGTCTGATCAGTTCCTTTTGTGCGATGATGCTTTAACCTCTTATAAAGCACTATAACAATATTCTCTATGTTCTGAAAGCTTCTACTTCAATATCTATATTATCAACATATGATAAATATAGCTCTGCTGCTTTACCACTCTGCTCTGCTTTTCTTATCTCTGGCTTTTGCAACTCTTCTTGTTACAAATGACCTTCTATAAGTATATACACCAAGTATGAGATCATGGGACCTATAGGAAAACTCTTCTTAACATCCTTGTCAGCTCTACTAAGCGCGCAAGCATAATTACAACCACACAACTATGAACTGAATAGACGCATCGCTTCACTAAGTCAGCTTCACCAATTTAACCATAACTTTGCAATCTTCTTGAAATAAATTTGGTGCATTTAGATTAATATCAACAACTCATAACTCATCATGAATATACACATGCATATCCTGAAGATAGGCACAACTCAATAAAAACATTACATACATCAGTCTTAAACCATTATTCCTCCAAAATTGTAACCGTCAATAATAGAATTACAAATCTTTACTAAAACTTCATATCTAGGTCTATGTGTATGAACATAGCATAATAAACATGTTAACAACATGTATCTATCCATGCAAGTATTCATGTCATCATATGGATAAGTACATATAGAAGTATTGCAGTGTATTATATGTTGTCATCAATGACAAACATACAATCAATCAACTATTCAGAATCAAATCTCCAACAATCTCCCCCTTTGGCATTGATGGCAACATATGATAAAAACAACTTCTGTTCATGGTTTC
>MU224021.1:583388-596105 GCA_018584345.1 Thuja plicata | reverse complement strand
ACTCAAAAGTATCCTTTGCTAAAGGCTTCATGAAAATGTCTGCTAACTGATCTTTTGTGCTTACATAGTCCAATGTCACTTCCTTGTCTGCAACTTTTTCTCTCAGAAAATGATACTTGATCTCTATATTTTTTGTCTTTGCGTGCATCACAGGGTTCTTAGACATGTTAATAGTACTGGTGTTGTCACAATAAATAACAAAAAGATAGTCAACCTGAATACCAAAGTCTTTAACCATCTACTTGATTCAAACAATTGTTGTACAATTCAGTGCTACTGCAACATATTATGCCTCTGCCGTTGACTGAGAAATACAATTTTGTTTGTTTCTTGTCGAAGATACCAACTTTTCTCCAAGAAATACTACTCCTCCTAAAGTTCTCTTCCTATCATCAATACAACCTGCCCAATTTGCATTAGTATACACATGAAGTTGTGTATTCTCTAATTTAGGATACCATAAACCATAGTCTATAGTTCCCTTAAGATATCTAAATATCCTCTTGATTTCCATTAGGTGATTATGCTTGGGTTCAACTGCAAATCTTCCAGCAATGCCAACTACATTAGATATGTCAGGTCTTGATTGAGTTAGATAAATAAGCTTTCCAATCATAGATTTGTACAATGTCTTATCAACTACTGTGGAGTCATCATCTTTTGAAAGTTTACTTCCTATGATCATAGGAGTGCATACTGGCTTGCAATCCTCCATCTTGAAGGTTTTAAATATTTCCTTTACATATTTTGACTGATTAATGAATATTCCTTTATCTATCTATTTTACATTCAGTCCCAAAAGGTATTTTATAGGACCAATCATGCTCATTTCAAATTCATTCTGCATTTCTTTTGCAAATGTTATACTAAGCTTGTCATTACCTCCAAAGATAATGTCATCGACAAATATGGAAACTAATAGTAATCCATCAGGTGTTTCTCTTGTGAAAAAATTGCAATTTGCTACTCCTTTCTTGAATCCAAACTTGGTGAGATAACCATCTAGTCTCTCATACCACGCTCTTGGGGCCTATTTAAGTCCATAAAGTGCTTTCTTTAGTCTGCATACCATGTCTAGTATATCTAAAAGGTTAAATCCTTCAGGTTGTTCTATGTAGACTTCTTCTTTTAAGTCACCATTCAAAAAGGCTTATTTGACATCCATTTGATAAACTTTAAAGTCTTTTAATGTTGCATATGCCAAAAATAATTTTATGGCTTCCAGTCTACTACAGGGGAAAATGTATCAGTGTAATCTATTCCTTCTCTCTATGCATATCCTTTACATACTAATCTTTCTTTATTTCTTATTACTGTACCTTCTTCATTCATTTTGTTTCTGAAAATCCATTTAGTTCCAATCACATTTTTATCACTTGGTCTAGGAACCAATTCCCATGTGTCATTCTTGATTATCTGATCTAGTTCTTCTTTCATTGCATTTTTCCAATCTGAATCATTACAAGCATCTTCAACACTTAATGGTTCAATTTGTTAAAGTAAACATACCTCTTCATCCACTGTTAGATTCTTTGCTTTTGATCTGGTCAAAACATTGTTGCTCTGATCTCCAATGATATAATTTTTAGAGTGGTATCTGGATGTAAACTTAGGAACCTTAGGTGTGACTTCTTCCTCTGTAATCTATTGTTCTTCATTGCTTGAATCAGGGTCATTGCATGAAACATCAATGCAATCAAACATTTCTTTAATCATAGTATCTTTACTGTTAGGTCTGGGTTCTTCTTCAATCAAAGGTGCATAATCATAGTACCTCTCTTGAATCATAAACTTCTCATCAATCTTAAAATGTGTGCTTTCAATTATCTTCATTAATCTCAAATTGAAACATCTGTAAGCTTTTCTTCTTGTAGAGTAACCAAGAAAAATACCTTCATCACTTCTAGCATCAAACTTGCCAATACTGTCATCTCTCTTGATGTAGCACTTGCTACCAAATATTCTGAAGTATTTTACTATAGGTACATTACCAAACCAAATTTCATAGGGTGTCTTGTCCACGCCTAGTCTCAATTGTGTTCTGTTGATAGTATATATTGTTGTGTTCACTGCATCTCTCCAATAGGTGTGCGCCACATTTCCTTCAATCATCATGGTGCATGCTATATCCAGTATAATCCTGTTCCTCCTTTCTACAATTCCATTTTTCTGAGGTGTTCTAGGGGCACTCAACTGCCTTTTTAATCCATGTGCTTCATAGTAGTCATAAAACTAGTCAGAGGTGAATTCTCCTCCTCTATCTAATCTTAAGCATTTCAGCTTTAGTCTAGATTCATTCTCAACCTTAGCTTTGAATATTTTGAACTTCTCAAAGGCCTCTGACTTTTCTTTTAAGAACACAACCCACATCATCCTAGAAAAATCATCAACAAACAAAATAAAGTACCTTTCACCATAGTATGATCTTGTTTGAGTAGGACAACATAAATCTATATGCACTAAGTCCAACTTGTTTTCAGCTGAGGTCTACTTGCTTTGAAATGAACTCCTTACAGGTTTACCCATAACACATTCCCTGCATATTGTGTCAACTAGTCTTGCAATGCTTGGTAGGTCTCTAACTGCCTTGACATTACTGATCTTTACTATATTGTCAAAATTGATATGAAATAGTCTCTTGTGCCATAACCAACTGTCATCTACTTTTGCAACAAAACAACTTACATCTGAATTGAGCTGAAAAAAATTACCTTTTTTTTTAGAGCCTGATGCAATCATGTCTCCATCCTTGTTGCTAATAATTCACTTGTTGTCTTTGAACTCCAGATGATAAGATTTATCGAGTAGCTATCCAACACTTAATAGATTATGGTGCAAACCATCAACATATAGAACATCATCTGTCTTGTTCTTTCCATCCAAGGTGATGGATCCTCTACCTATGATAGGTTTAGGAGTGTTATCTCCAATTCTAACCCTACCACCTTTGTATTTGTCTAGATGAATGAATCTTTCTTTGTCACCTATCATGTGGTGTGAGCATCCACTGTCAATGATCCAATCATTTCTGACATCTACTTTGGAAATTAAGGCTAATTCGTGATCTTCTTCTTTATCTGTAGTGTCCATATCTTCGAGCAACCTTTCCATGTCTTTAAGGGAAATGAATCCAATTTCATCTTCTCCTGAATCTTCATTAGTTACACCTTCTTCAGCATGGTAACATTACTTCCTATATTTAGGTTTGTAATTAGATCTGAACTTCTTGACTCTTGTGGGACACTTAGATGCAAAGTGACCAATCTTATTACATGAAAAACACTTGAATGGAAGCTTTCCTTCATACTTTCCTTTTCCTTTCTTTTCTCTTTTAGAAATCATGGAAATTATTTCTTCTAGCTCTTCATCAGTTTCTTCATTCTCATTATGACTAGAGATGTGTGAGGATTTCTTACCATGGATTGAAGCTTTGAAGGCTGCTTCATTCTTAGGTTCAGTCTTTAATCTTGATATCTCAAATGCAGAGATTTTGCTGATCAAAGTCTCTCTTGAATTTTTGTGAGAATTGCATAGTTTCCTCTAGAATTTTGATCTTGTTTTCATAGTCTGATGTCAAAGTAGTTAACAACTTATCCATTATATCTTCTTCTAAAATTTCTCCTCCATTGTTTTTAATTCTAGATACTGCTTCATTTATCCTTTTATTATAAGCTCTAATGTTTTCTTCTGGTAACATCTTAAGACTGTTGTATTTCTTCTTCCATGTCTTTTTGCATGCATTCTTTGCTTGAACATCTCCTTCAAACATGTCTTCTAAATACTTCCATATGGTATATGCTTTGTCAATCTTCTTGATTTTGGAAAATTTACTATCAGATAAGGTGCTGATTAGGGCTTCTTTGGCAATTGTATTATTTGTAAATGTTTCCTTTTGTCTATTGGTAGCATCCTCCTTTGCAAGGTCTTTCAGAGATGGAATTACAACCTCTTGTGTAGCAATTTCAAAGATCTCAAAGCCAACACATTGTAGATGTGTTATCATTTTGTTCCTCCAATCCAGATAGTTCTCTCCATTGAACTTAGGGCTCTCTTTTCTGAAGTATGCCATCTAATCTACCTTAAGATGTTAGGCTTTCTCTCCAAGGCACTTGGCTTTGATACCAATTGTTAGAATACTTCATGGATAACTGAGAGGGGGGGTGAATTAGTTATCCGCAACTTGATCTTTATCTTAAACTTATTAATCCAGATTGATACAAAGTAAATGCACATTCAGATAACACATTACACAACATATCAATTTGGTTACGGGGAAACCAAATGGTAAAAACCCTGGTGGGAATCAGTACCCACAAAGAACTATACTATTTATAGTGATCCCTGTTAAAAGATCTTCCAACCCTGTTAGGAGTTGTTCATTACAATGTAGTAGTATATTGACCTAGTTAAGGGTCAGACCCTGTTAGGAGTCTTTTACAATAACCCTATTAGGGGTGGTGGACTCAGTGTCAAAGGACTCATTGTCCAAGTGGTGAAGGCTACAACCTTCTGGTTATTTGATACACACTGTATCAACAAGGTGAACTGCTATTTTTGACACTACTTGTCTAATCAGTTCCTTTTGTGCACCGATGCTTTAACCTATTGTAAAGAACTATAACAATCTTCTCTATGTTCTGAAAGCTTCTACTTCAATATCTATATTATCAACATATGATAAATATAGCTCTGTTATTTTAACACTCTGCTCTACTTTTCTTATCTCTGGCTTTCGCAACTCTTCTTGTTACAAATGACCTTCTATAAGTATATACACAAAGTATGAGATCATGGGACCTATAGGAAAACTCTTCTTAACATCCTTGTTAGCTCTACTAAGTGTGCAAGCATAATTACAACCGTGCAAGTATAAACTGAATAGACGCGTCACTTCACTAAGTCGGCTTCACCAATTTAATCATAACTTTGCAATCTTCTTGAAATATGTTTGGCACCTTTAGATTAATATCAAAAACTCATAACTCATCATGAATATACACACGCATATCCTAAAGATAGGTGCAACTCAATAAACATGTTACATATGTCATCCTTAAACTGTTATTCCTCCAAAACTGTAACCGTTAATAATAGAATTACATATCTTTACTGAAACTTCATATCTGGATCTGCGTGTATGAACATAGCATAATAAACATGTCAAAAACATGTGTCTATCCACACAAGTCTTCATTTCATCATATGGATAAGTACATATAGAAGTACTGCAGTGTATTATATGTTGTCATCAATGACAAACATACAATCAATCAACTGTTCAGAATCAAATCTCCAACACTACACATACAAATATAATACTTTGTGTGTGTGGTTGTTTTTTAGGGGATTTCCTTATTTAACCCTCCATTTTTGTGATTTCTACTTCCACAAATATCCAGTATAAAGAGATCAAATGTGTAGTACTTGTGAATATAGAGTATGCCTAAATTTCTATGAGATAAAAGCATAAAGAGTATATCCTAGTGTGATAGAGTAAACCCTAAATCAAATTCAATCAATTTTTATGTGATTGAAAGCATATAATAGATATAAATCAGAGATATAATATGCAAATATGAAGCACGAACATGAAGGATAACATGAAAATATACCCAATCCTAGGGAGGAGGAGTACACGACAATTAGCAGTCAATATTCTCCTAGTCACCATCATGATCACTTTGAAGCTCCATTATTGGCATAGGTTTGACACTTGAAATATATTTAGAAGGATGTTTAATTGCTAGAAATTGATTAAAGGAGGATTTAATAGATAAAAGATTGGTGCAAATTTGATTCGACAAGTCTTCACTACACAAGATGTCTTCAAATTGAGGCCTCAACCTTGAAATTTAATTCTTCTTGCCAAATGAAATGTGAGGCTTTCTTTTATAGAAAATTAGAGGTATCTAGATGTGGGAGCTAATTGTAGATCTAGAATTACCACCAAAGAACCAACCTAGGGTCCCAAATAAAATTTAACCTCAAAACCCAGGATACATAATGGCTAGGACTTTATATACCCAACTACATAATGTTTCAGTCATTATGTACCCTAGGAAAAAGGGCCAAATTGAGTCCAAGGATCCTATATAGCCTTGGGGTGTGTGTAGTTTTTTGATAGTCAGTTCTAGGGTTAGGAGATGACAAAAAGGACACTAATACCACTATAGGGGCTAGGAGAAGAAATGAATTATTTAATTGGATTAAATATATAGAGGATCACACTTAGGTATAAGGGCATATCTTGATTTTGAGAGAATAAGATTTAAGAGGGAAGGGGTTGAAATATGAAAATAGGTTTTCATAAGTGCATATGTGAAGCCTATAATACAAACTATAGTGAAAATTCACCAAAGAGGGTTCTAAACAACTATGAAATTGTACAACACCCAAATGCTTACAATTTAGGAGAGTACATTAGCCCCCACTTTAGTTATATATGACACTACATGCATATGAAAGATAAAGTACAATAATATTAAAGTGAAAAAGGATATTACAAATTTGTCAAATAGAAGCCCCTAGTGTACAATATCTACAAGAAATGTTATGAACTAAATTCTGCAAAACCACTTTGTTAGTTGAAAAGCCTAAACCACCTATGGATTACTAAGAAATAGATGAAATTAGTGGGTAGCTATATGGCCCCTATTTTTTCTTGCTAATAAGGAAGGTAAAATAGGGTATCATGTTTTCTTAAGTGAGTTGTAAATGCAAAATTGTTTAAAATTTTATCAATAGGGTTTGAGATGGACTCAAAATTGACTATAGAGCATTGAAATAGCTAGGAAATCAAGTCACGATATCAATGCAAGAAATAGTGTGGGAGTCAAATCTTTGTAGATCAAGATATGATTGATTGAATGAAGATGCATATTAATTATTATGTTTAAAAAGATTAAAAAAAAAATTAGTAAAAATTCACATGAAAATAAGTCATTTAAATACATTTCTTACTCTTCCATGTCATTTTCGTACCTTTTATCTCATTGTGCTTGTGAAGAGGAAGATGAAGATGTCAAGAAAGAGACTCATGCAATGTACCTAGATTGAGAAGTTGAGGCATGAAGTGGAAGATGGGACACCCCTAGAGGAGGTACACCCTGAACCACTAAATTTTTTGTATTTTTACTATATTCTATTTTTTGTAGGGCATCGTAATGTACCCAATTTCATGTAGTTTTTCCATTCCATTCATTCTGCACCCTAAGAGGCATTATGTACCATCCTAGACATATTTTACCCTAGGAGGTGTTTTGTACCTTTCCAAGTGTTTTGTACCCTAGGAGGCATTTTGTACCCTCCCAATGCTCTATACCTGGAGTATATTGTTGCATAGTTTTTGTATAGAAGTACCATGTTGTGTCTATTAGTGACTGATCTAATTTTTTTGTAATGTGATTGCAAGAACATCCAATGTTGAGACATCATTTAGGTGTGTATATTATGTCACATCTTCACTTACATATGTAATATCTGAGAAATGGCATTGTTACAAGATATATGAATGTATTGGGTGTATATAATTCTAGTGATGAGGTACCATAGCACCTTACTAACAGATCTCATAGAGAGGTGGGACGAGGAAACTTATACCTTTTATTTACCCAATGGAGAGATGAATGTGATATTAGAGGATGTATATCACATTATGAGATTAACAGTGTGACGGAGGATTGTTAGGTGAGCCACTTCCAGTTCTAAGGAAGAGATAGTTGTGGATTATATGTACTACATAGTCTAAGGAAATCCATAGGATCCACCCCATATTATATCCTTGATGGCCTTGATGTATGCTATAGAGGATGTCCCCTTAGTCAAGAAAGTGATCTTGTGCACCCTAGATTGTGTTTTCACAATAGATTATAGAGGGACCACTTTCTAGGAAAGGCTCACTTGCATAGTACGAGATATGGAGAAACATCACATTGTGTACAAATGGGGAAGGATCATGCTAGCACACTTGTATTATGAGCTTGGGATATTTTTTTTATCATTGATTCTAGTGGTATGCACACTTCTATAGGTCTAATAATTTGAGCATATCACTTGTACATGGCCAGTCAGATTTACATTGAGATATATCTAATAGATCAATGTTCCTTCCAATACCCATTAAGAAATTTATGCTAGTGTAGAGATTTTCTATATTGGAGGATCATCATAGATCATTTGTAGGCTATTGATATCATATGGAGACCTTATAGAAAGACGGTGAGATGGGAAAATAAAGCACAACAAATGAGATGCATTCAGAGAGATAGATGGATAGAGGGAAAAAATAGCTACATCATGGTGTCACTCTACTATGATAAAGTGAGGTGGAAATTCAGCTTCCCATAGGGTGTACTGTAGGCAATATCCATCTATACATATGAATAGTGGTATAGATTCAGGCCTAGGGCCAAATTGAGACCCACACCTAATGAGATTGAGGATACAAATTTTGGACGAGAGGAGGGAAAAGATGGAATGATATCTGAGAAAGTGGAGGATCCTAACATACTCAGGGAATATACTAGATACCTAAGATTTCATGGAGTGATCCCCATCTTTCCCATGGAATATCATATATGTGACCTGATATCATGGCTTAAACTAGGGTGTCGATAGCCAAAGATGAGAAGCAAGAATAATAGATAGAAGAAAAGGACAAGGAGAAGGATGAGCAGCTAGAGGTCGAGGAGGTACCCATAGGAGGTGACTAGGGAGAATTCAAGGATGAGGAGTAGATACTACCCCCTTGAGGATCCACATCAAAGCCACCACCCTTGAGGACTATCAATCCATGTCCCCAACATCTTCTCATGGTGCAACACCATAGGCTCCAACTACTATCAATCTTGGATATCAAGAGGGAGATCCCGGTATAAAAGTTTTTTTTTATTATATAGTTTTGTATGTGTATGCTTTTATGATAGACATGTTTAAGTATATATATCATATTTTATAGTTCACAATGATAGATGGCATGACTATGTGTCATGTGGTGAGAGACATGGCCCTAGGAGGATGGATCATGTCATCCTTGCAAGTCTGCTATGGACCACGACAAGATGTAGGGTGGAATGAGGACATATTAACATCTATGATATTAGAGGTAGAGATAGGGAAGGAGGAATGAGAGTGATTCTAGTGCACAATGGATAAGATAGAGAAGGAGATAGAGGAGGGAAGATTTTTTCTCGAGGCCTCCAGATGAGATACACTGGAGTTATGATGTTTCATTCAAGGATAAAAGATGCATAGATCATCTAGGAGTTAGTCACATTCTATGGAATCTCATACGCACTCCTTTATCCCACAATCCACATCATGGCACAGACTAGAGGGCTCTAGGATCTACCATCCCATGGATGAGATTTGATTATATGTACTTTGATGTAGATCACATTTTGAACAGTGATAACTATGTTATGATTCTGATAGACATGTATATATGTAATTTTTTATATGCTTTACATGATTGAAATTAGTTAAATTTGATAAACACTATTTGTTTTGGTTTATGATTAAAATAATTGCAAACATGGTGATGAATGTATATGGCTAGTTTTAATTTCACTATGGCTGATTAGAAATTAATGCAAAAATGACTAAAATGATATACATATGATTTAATCAAGACAAAGCCTAACTAAATACAAATTAAATGATTATATAATGGGACCATGTAGATAAATAAACACACTACCCAGTTAAAACATTAACTAGATATAAATTTATCATACATGGAAAAGAATAAAGAAGTATGTTACTATCGTAAAGTAATATGTGTATCCAAAAATGAAAAAAGGCATTATGAAAATGAATCCAAGAAAAAATAAATTATGTACATATTTTTCATGAATGAATTAATATTTAAAATAGAAAAATTCATCACTTAACTATCTAACATACTTGCTTTAAGTGTGAGAATAGTAACATACATAAAAAAGTAGAAATGAAGATTAACGAAAGAGAGAGAGAGAGAGAAAAAGTATAAGAAATAAAGCATAATAATTATGAAAATGCATAGCATTTATGGGGTCTCTAAGTGGTGTACCATCCATATCTTCTATCCTATATGCACTTCAACCAAATACTTTTGTAATAATAAAAGGACCAAGCCACCTGGGAGTGAATTTTCATTTTTCTTTAGGTAGAGCATTAACATTGCATTGATTTTTATATAGTACAAAATCACCTACTAGAAAGGATCTCTCGATAATTTTTTCATTATATTTCCTTTTTAAATATTTGTGTGCTGGAATAATATGCATATATGTGCTGTCATTTATATCAACATATTTCTCTATTTGAGATAGTCTTCCTATGATGTTCAATAAGTTCGTTGGTCTTTTGTAGCTTGTATATTAAATAAAAATTCATGTGGATTTGTGTGCTAGATAGAGGTATGTATATAGTTGATTCAATTCAATTTATAGAGGCATTCATAAAGATTTGAGTGATTTATAAGTTTTCGTGCAGAGATTGGTGTTTCGGTTGTTTAAAGTTGTTCAAAGGTGATAGGGTCATAGTATTTGGATCGGTAGTGCTCCGCATTGAAATAATTTATTTTAATATATTTGTAGCATGTTTGGGAAATTTATGTGTGTCATCAACTCAATTTGTACTTGATTTGGAGGTCTACAAGCTATTTTTCTTGATTGATAAAGTTTATTGTTTGTGTTCCTAAGAGTTGGTATAATGATGCTGATGATTCTAGTGATTTGAGTTGATGTGGATGTTCCTGTGGTACTTCATGATTATTGTGGATGTTTCTATATTTTTCTCATTTTATGTTGTTGGTTTGCATTGATCAAGGTGATCGCATTTGGTGATTTTCAGTTGCTAAGTTGGTGTTCTTCATGTTCTTGGCTGACATGATGATTTTAGCGTGTTACAGACGATCAAGGCATAATTATTAAAGGTGTTTCATCTTCAAGGCATCTGATTTTTTTTCATTCTATATATTAACTAACATTTCTTGGTCCTCTTGTGATATTGAAATTGAGAGGTTATATTTTGTAATTAGGTAAAGAACGTTGAGTCGACCTTTTTTCTTCAAGGTTGATGATTTGTGTAGATGTAATGATCTTGTATTCATTTGTGGCTTACATATGGATGTGGATATGTGAAACCTTTGAATGTATACGTCTTAAGAAGGAAGAGATCTCATGTGGAAAGGAAATTTGTACCTCAATAGAACTGAACTAGGCATGTTGAAGATGCTAATGTATAGTTCATGATATGTGGATTATTGTCTATATATTTTTTAAGGTAATGAGCCTTCCTAGGTGTCTAGTGTTAGAATTTGACATTGATGTGATCTATGCTATTTTTATTAATTTCTTTTATTGATGTCAACATATCCTTATTCCATCATCTTGGTTTATCGATTGTTATAGAACTAATTGGCTTTGGTGTATTAGTTGATGTGTATTGATAGTCTGTATGTTTTGGTCAGGGTTCTTCATTGGATGCAACATATGGTTGATTTTATCAAGCCTATTTGGATGTGTATCCTTCTATACCTTGATCCCAACTATGTATGTTTAACATGTTGATCATATATGTTGAAACTGAATGCTTTAGAGATAGTGTGGCATGTTGGCTTGAGAAAGGCATGTTTTAATGTTTGAGGTGGTCCTCATTCTATTCCTTACCACCATGGGAATGTCTTGGTACAATCTATTTCAAATTTTCTAGTTTTTTGGTTCTTTTTCTTGCTGGCCCTTTTATACCCATGGCTCATATATATTCCTCTATATGCCCAAACACTGATTCAACAAGAAAAATAAGCAAATTTCAACAAGGTCCTTAAACCTTCTAGACTTCCAGATCCACATCACTCAAGCGGGTGTACCTAATCTTCACACACATGAATCTTTTTGACGTACAAACAACTTGCAGATATATAACTATGGAATAGCTTTCAAACCTATAGGTAATAGATACCTCATTGTTTACTAAATCTTATGCAGTATCCCACTTGCATAAAGTATGTTTGAAAACTAGACTTATTCTGAATCCTTATAATTATGAAGGGAAAAGATTTTATTTGCTATATTGTGATTAATGGATCCCTAAAAATACCCCAAATCCTACATAGACCAGTACCTTATCCAATGAGAAACACAGTCAAACATAACATTACAAAAGGAATATTATGAACAAAGAAACCAGTAGACTCAAATATTCCCAAATGACTTACATCTGACATACCCTATAAGTCAAGTTCTACTTGTGAATCCACTTGTGTGTTCAAATATGCAACTACCTATTCAAAGAATTTAACCCTTCCCTTGGAAGAGACCCTGGAATAAACAATACATTAATCAAAATCCACTGAAAGACAAGCTTGAAATATCCTTACTACCCCAAACTCATACATATCTAAAAACAAATCCCAAATCACAGTCATCCTTTAAATGACTCCATTGATGATCAACAATGGACAAAACCAAAACACGCTTGATGCCTTAGTTTATATGATTCAAAAAACATAATGGAGACAACTTGATAATAATAGAAAACCACTAATAAATCTATTCATCAAGATAACTATTACAAATTATGCTCTTTTCTGAAACTAGAAAGAGATCAATGATGCAGGAGCATCCTGGGTGTAAGGGCAATCTTGCATCACCCAAAAATATTTATGTTTTCTTTTCAATAAGGGCTACCTTGTGCAGAGCTGCTATTTATGGAAACTTGCTATTTTTAGTAAGT
>MU224021.1:555788-583089 GCA_018584345.1 Thuja plicata | reverse complement strand
AAGTTATTTTGAGCCGACTTTGATGTACTAAATTGAAAAAAATAAAATAATTCTAAGTTTGGTTGGCCCTAAGGGCTAAATTTCTGGAACCTTCTCGGGCGGTGGAAATTGCCTATATAAAGAAGGCTCATAGTGTTGTCTTAGGCAGTTCGGGATAGTTCTGGGTAGATCTGGGTAATAATTCGAGGCTTTGTCCTACATAATATTGTAAGGGGAATGCCCATGTGGCTTTGCATATTGTAATTCTGAAAGTTTGTAATTCCACATTTGTGGAGATAATAAGAAGCCCATTTTCTGTTCTTGTAAATTGTTGTTGCTTCTCTATTTCTGTTATGTGTTTGTGGCATTAAGGGGAGCATCCTTCATCAATCAAGAACACCGTTATGTAGAGAAAATGGAAGAATATTTACAAAGGAACCACACTTGGAACCTGCCCTCAAAAAAAGGATTCAGAACCCTTACAAAAGAGAAAAGAAAGGAACTTATAGAAGATGGAAACCATAGAAATGACATCCATTTAACACCTATCCTTCTATGAAATCTGATTTACTGCAATCCTTCCTTTCTCCAACCCATCGACTAATCTTTCTCCAAAAGATCAAAAAATGATTTGATCTGTTTTGCACAACCACCAAGACTAGGGAACACATCCAAAATTAAGGTAGAAAAGACAAGGATTTGTCTAAGGGTTACAAAATATCTGCAAATCTGATCAGGAACCCAAGCCATCACAGGTCAAAGCATAAATAATCCGTCACCCTTTTACAAAGGAAAATGTTAACAAAACCAAAACTGTAAAACTTCAAGGGCATAAAAGTCACATTTCTGTTGAGAATTTGAAGATGATGTAAACTGAAGAAATGTGTGAAATAGGATGAATTATATGCCTATAATTTTTTAAAAAAAATTGAACCAAAATTAATATGTTTTTTGAATTGTTTAGGTCTATTTTTCATTTCCTGAAAAAATATTGTAAATCAAGGAGTTTACTTCCCGCCAAATCATTATAAGTAAAACATTGTTTTTTCCTCCAATTTCATAATATGTTTTAGATGACATGTATATCTAGTGCAAAAAAAAAGAAATAAGTATTTTCCATCTATATTTTTCTTGTTATAAGTTTTCAGAGTCGAACTTACCCGAAATCAATAGTTTTTGTCTCCCGCCACTTTTCCCCTATCAATACTATACCAAAAACCAAATAAATTACATATTATTTAAGAGGACTCTCTTGTCTAGTGTTTTCTATGATTTTAATTTTTTTTTGAATTGATTTATCATTTTTTTATATTTTCTGAATCAATGACTGTTTGACTTTTAATATACCTACTTTCAATATTTTTTAATTAAAATAGAACATGTCTAATTAAAATATTATAAAATCTATATGAGGATAATCTTGACTCTGATCTCTACAAAAGGGTATTTTTGTATTTTTTAAAAATATCATTAAAAAGACTAGGAGTTATTGAAATGTCACTTTTTCTAAAATAATTTTATTTCTATGGTAATTAGACTCAAAGTGGTATAAAACATACATTTTCAATTGGAAAATTTAAAGAACTTATCTAACTTAGCTAGAATGAATCTAGCTAGACGATATGTTTGACGAAAAATAATTTTTAGTTAGAAATACTAAAATTCAGTTGTGCTGATAAGTTAGCCTAAAGGTGACAGATTATTGTGCTTTTACCCTCACCTCTCAATATTTATGAAGCTAGAGCTATCGAAATTCTATCCCTTTAGCATCCCATGACTACATAAATGAAACCAAAAGATCAAATCCTCCTACCTACTTCTCTGTAACTTGGAAGAGCACCAGAATATCCAAAAACCCTTTAGAAACATTTAAATATTCAAATAACACCCATTGCAATGGTCACCCCTAGCGCAGAAACCCCATCGATGACCCAGATCACAATCCTATTTATCTCTAAAACATGACCGTCGATCTCCCTTTAAATTAACTAGGCACCAAGAAAAATAAAAAACCAACATATCTAACTACCCATACATCCACGTAGCACCACGCTATTGGTACTAGAAATTACCCTTATCACCTAGATAGGTGTCACTAAGGTGTAATCCCGCAATGAGTAAAACCATGTGCAACTTTTCTTAGTGGCATTACACCAACCGTTAGATTAAAATAGACCTTCTTAATGCTTTATCAATTGTCCCCACTTAGGAGAGGTCTCTGATGGACACCTCTTAGCTAGGCGTGGTCCCACGATGAATAAAAAACATGCATCTTCGGTTTACGGGATTGCCTACCATATGATCAAAATTGATTTGACTTAACTTTATCTTCCTTTAGCCTTGGCTAGGTCCCAATACTAACCATGTTTCAAATATATGTTATACCTTGAAGATAAACCTCCTCACATCTTTCATTCATGGGATTGCGCCCATTGTTGGATTAAAAGTAATCTGTCTGACACTTTAAAATTATAAGATACCATGGCGACTTTAGACTTAGGAAAAATTAATACACACGCCCCACTAGGACTTAGGACTTGAAAAGGAAATGACCCCCCAAATGATGACTTAAGACACATGGTTTAAAAAGACTTAAGTGGCTCCCAAAAAGGTAATGCAAGAAAATAAGAAGCACGAGTGACTTAGGCTTTAGAAAAAAACCAAAACAAAGGGTTGCACCAAAAGATAATTAAGGCTTAAGAACATGGCCTAGATACAACAGAAAAAAGGTAGGATTTAGCACCATGCTAACCAAATTTTATAGTCATAATAGTGGCTCTAGTTGGGGAAGGTTGATCACAAGATCAACACTAGATTCAAGAACTCTGAGAAGAGAAGACCAAGGACAAAAAAAAATCTATAGCATAAAAAATACAGGAATATGTACAAATATACATCCTACTACCTAGAATATTCAACTTATCTGTGTCTCTTTATTTCCCTAATTTGAAGGATTCAAACTAGGCTTGATGACTCAAAACCATCAACAAAATTATAATTCATCTTGCCTCTGTCAAAAAAAAAAATTCTTCTCCTTGCTCTTGTGATAACCACCCATAGTTTGCTTTCAATTTCTGATGCCGAACTCTTTTAGGCTATTATTTCAGTTGATTTCTGAATTCATTTAGGCTACATTTCATGTGACCATTTATTATTTCAGTGGATGGTGATTTTGGATCATAACAGATCATAACTTGTATATGTATATCATGTCTTGATTAGATAAATAGATAATGATATTTTCACGATGTTGTTATTATATGCTGATATTAGAACTATGATGTTACTTAACCCATACTTTCATGTGTATGGTTATCATATGTGTTAGTTTCTTATTGGCATGTTTGATGTGGTAGAGGACGGAGACATAGTTACTCACATTGCAAGATCTACACAATCGACCGATCCCTATCATTGTTTGCTATATTTATATTGGATGTACATGCTTGTTCTGGTGATGTCAGGTTTTCAGGTATAGGGCATCATCTTCCCTAAATTTGCAGGAGTGAGCATGCCCATATATTTGTCTCAATGGTAAAGAGGGGAGTTAACAGTCAGACCAAAAACCCTACCCTAAGCCTATTTTTCCTAAGATTGGATGAGTATCAGTTTGAATACCCTACCCGAATTTGTCTAGTTGACGTAAATTCGTGGATCCCTTCCTTGTGTGTGTTTGAGTTTTACTTTGGTTGGTCTCAGTTGTGTGTATTGTTATTTGTTTGATTTACTATGTTATTTATTGAATTGATTATTATTGGAAATTGAATATTAAATATAGGGTATTTAATTAATTAGAGTTAATTAAATACCTATGTTTATTTAAGAGAATTAATTAAAGTTCAAATATTTGAATATTTGGATTTAATTAAATATTTAATTTAAATTTGGAGTTATTTGAGCTTTTATGCTTATTAAATAATTAAATATTTAAATGCATGGATAAACTTGTGCTTTAAATATTTAATTTATTTAATATAATATTTATTTAATTACTTATAAATTGTAATTATTGAAATTGAAATTGAAATTCAAATGCAAGTTGCTTTTAAAATTCAAAGTGTGAGTTGCACAATAAAAGACATTTTATTTAATTAATTAGGATTTTCTTTCAATTTAGAAGTTGAGTTAATTGAGTTGAGTGGATTGTTTATTTTCTGGGATTGCATGATGTAGACACCTAAAATTGACCACGTGTATCTTAAGCATTCAAAATTGTAAATCTCAGCCAAATGCCTCAAATCCCATCTCAATGCATTAAAATGGATCAAATCAAATGGATATTTATCAAGAAAAGTGGAAAAAAATCAAATTAAATCAAAGTATTAAATAATCATGAAATCAAATAATTAAATTCAAGCCTACAAAGGGATTAATCAAATTATGTAATTGATTTTAATCAATGAATTGTATAGTTCAAATCAAAAAGATCAAATCCAACCCATTCACCCTTACATGGCTAAATTAATTAAATGATTGAGTTATTTAATTCCTAATTTCTTTGAGACAACCAACCAACTTTCTCTCCATTTGAAAACACCTCAAAGCTTTTGAATTAACCAAAGCTTGATCATGATCAACTCACTCTACCCCCTACCCTTGGAAATTGCTATAAATACAAGTCATTTTTTTTGTGTTTGGGATCCAAGAATTTCAAGAGCAAAGAATCCTTATTATAGGCATTTGGAGAGCATTTGAGAGCTTTTAATCATATTTCAGCATTTGCATAGCATTTTAGAGTATCATCTTTAATAGCATTTGTTAGTTTTATAACATATCTTGGAGCATTTTGAGCTAGATTAGAGCATTGTTTATCATTTATTTCTCATTCTAGGATTGTCCTTGGAAGAGATTGAGACTGAGAGATCTCTTAACAAAGCTTAGATAGAGAACGATGAGATGTTATGGGTTTTAAACTTCAATTCTTAGATTCAATAGCATTTTCTTTCCATAGAGTTGTTGCTTATAATCCTAATTTCATGAAAGTGTTAATATTACACACACAAATGGCGCCCACCGTGGGGCTTTAAGCCTCATTTTTAATGTTTTAATCTTAATGTTTTGTGTGTTTTGCATTGTTCTTTGTGTTATTTTGCAGAAAAATAGGAGAAGAGCCACCTATGCAGTATTCAGAACCGCTTGTGAACAATAAAGCGCTGCCTACAAAGTTTCTTTCATCTCCGTCTTTCATTCTTCAGCCACCTATTAGATAAAGTGTGCCGCCTCATAGATAAAGTGTGCCTCCTACTAGATAAAGTGTGCCACATGTTAACTTTCAAGAGCCGCTTGCTAGAAAAACTCAGTCGCATTTTATACTTTTTGTGCCACTTGTTATTTTTATTTAGCCACATGTGGATTGTTTAAAGCTGCATAGTAGGATTTAAAAGGGGCTTTGAAAGTTTATATTTACGTGTAGCAACATTTAAATGCCACCTTTTAGCTGTTAAATGCCACGTAAATATTTCTTCTTTAAATCAGGTTTTTAATGTTTTGCTCACTATTTTGACTCTTTGTATTTTCCTATCCTATAGATGAAAAATCACCCAAAAGTGCAAAAACCAGAGAAACGGGTCACAAGGCTTAGCAAAGAGGTGATAATTAAGGTTAAAAATGACAAACAAATACATGCAGCTAATCTCTTAGAGTGTTTATTTGAGGAGGAACACTTATATGATCACTACATTAAAGTGCTTTTTTCATACAAAGAAAAATTTCCCACTCTTTAACTGATTTTCATGCCTAGTTCTTCAAGCTTTGATTTGATAAAATTCCATTAAATGAGCTTTTAGGAGGGAATTTGTCATTTTAGATTTCCAAGTTTTCTTCACTTTGTCTCTATTTGTGTTGACTAACTTGTTGGAGGAGCCGGAGTGGAAACAATCGCTACTAGGTGAGTGGAAATAAGCCAAATCAATCAAAAAAGTGCCTAGCCTTGCTAGCTTTGAAAATAAGGTATTTTTATAATCAAGCTTGCATTTCTTAACTTGTGACAAAATCTTTGAATCTAGCATAATTAGGGCACTCTAATTTTCCCATTCAAACGAGACATTAGGTATATGCTCTCAACTTTTTGAAGTTGATCAAAAAGCCAAAAGTGTCAAGTTTGGGTGATAGAAAGAAAGGGAAGATTAATTGAAGCACACATCTCATTTTTATGAACCTCCTTGTCAAGAGGTTGAAAATGAACAATTTTTCTTGAGGTGTTTGGAACAAAGGAAAACAATAGGGATATTCTCTTCACTCTTTGAGTGAATCAGATTCCCAAACTTGTTGGACTGAGTTCAATTCTTGCTTTCCATATACATGCTAGCTAAATAGAGCTTTAAAGGGCCTGCCTCCCAAGATTTGCCTTACGAGGATGGTGAGAGGGAACAACCCAAAGTGGGAGATATTCACTTTTACTGCGATGTCATCTAACCCACTATAAATAAATGCACTTTACCTTAATCAGAAAGTGTCTAAACCTTGTGCAAGCCATCCTCACTTCCTCTAGTAGTCCTTCAGGATTGCACAAAATCATACTTTCGTGCGTGTGGGAATCCCACAAGGGGGTAAAGGATCTTGGAAATATTTAGAATGGAGGTGAATTAAAACCTTGTTAAATAGCATACCTACCTTTTTAGAGCCATTGTTAAAAGCCAAAATTGTTTGAATCTAAGGTAGATTGTTTGGAAGAAATTCTTGTGCATACCTGTAAACAAAACATCCAAGAACATACACTTTTAGTGTTGTTTTAGGGATCTGGTGCAAATTTGATGTGTGTGTTGAGTTTGTACTTCATTTTAATGGAAGAATATTCTTTAACAGGTCTGATCAAAACCTTTAAACATTTGAAATTCAGAAAAAAAGAAAATTTCAACTTTGATCAGCAAAGAGCCGCCTACAAACAATTTTGGGCCACCTACAAACAATTCTGAGCTACCTACGAACAATTTTGTGCCACTTGCGAACTACAGAGTGCCGCATAGAGGAATTCCAATAACTGCTTACCATCATTTAAAGGCTGCCTACACATAGGCAAGTGCCACCCAGAAACAAAGAAGGGCAAATAGGGGGCATTTCCCAAGGGTTTGGAAAGATTTGAAAATCATATTTGGATACCCTTTTTGGAGTTATTTCTATCCAGTGCAACAAATAGATCATATTCCTTTGAATATCTATAATTACGAATCTATTTGAGAAACAAATCAATCCTATGGTGGAGAATAATTATTAAAATCAAGATCAAAATTTCCATGGGACTCCATACAATGAAATAACTGAAGATGAAATATTGGAGGCATCCCAAGATCCTAGGTTTATGGAAACAATGCACTTAATTTTGAAGAAGGATAAAGAAGAATACTTCCATAAATATGACACATCAATCTTAAGGAAGAATGAGGAAAAAAAATGATACATCATATAACAAGGAATCATTAAGATTAATTTTTCCTTTTATTTATGATGATGGGCCACCTGTATCTTCATCTTCTTTAAGAAATGAAACATTTAGGTGCAACAAACCTATCTTGGATCAACATAAATGTCATGACCACCCTATTTGTGATCAAGATAATAAAAATAATGAAGAGAAAGGTACCACTTTCAAGAAATATCTAATGCACAAACCTCTATCTAGCAAGGTTTCTCACATAGCCTTTACTCCTTTCATCCTTCGTCCATCTCACAAAGATTTTCAACTATCCAAAATTCCTCCACCAAAGAGCAAGCCTAATGATGATACTTATGACGTTGACTATGTCTACCCTCAAGGGCTACCTCTAAAAGAAACCCAAGTTAATTTACTTCTTTCTGCAAATCATTTCCATGCTTCAAAGATCATAGACCCTAAGCTTCCATGTGCTTCAAAGCCTATTCAAAAGGATTATCCATCATTCTTCAAAACATTCCCCACACATATCCAAGCATCTACCTTGTCCTTAGAAGTGGCTCCATGTCAAGAGGATAATCCAAAGAGCAAAGAAACAAGTATCAATAAAGATCAAGATCAAAATTTTATACAATCTCCTCCCATATTTGATTAAGGTCCCATATCCATAGAAGCTTGTGATGATCCCCTTGCACCCTTTCATGTATTCCAAGCTGATATCCTCTCGTTTCATGAACAAAGTGTCCTTCCAAGATCCATATCTAGTCCACTTCCCAAGCAAGATCAAGATATCCCTTCCATCATTTCCAATGAACATATTGAAAATCCAAAGCAAAGAACCTTCTCTACACCATCCGAAGATCCTTGTCAATAATGAAATACCCCGTCAAATCCTTGTCATGATCCTACATATTCACCTCAAGAAACCATCATTCCTCCATATCCCTTGCATGATAATAAATTCCTTCAAGACTCATTTTATCCTATCAAAGTTTTTCCTATGAAAGTTCTTCATGAGCCTATTGGTATAAAGGTAAATCTTAAAGATGAGAGTCATGGAAATATAACTCATGCCAAAGATATTGATATCCCTTTCACACCTTATCTTCCACCATTCAAACACAACCATATGCCTTCACCATCCTCCAAATCCATTTTGGGTTCCTATGTCCCAAATCTATATTCTTCATCCCTTCCATCCATATTGGGTCCATATATTCCTCCATCAACCATTCCTACCATCCCTATCTCTTCATCCACTTACCCTACCATGTATCAAGATCAATGAAGTCACACATACTTGAAGAATGTCCAAACACCAATCCATATGAGCCCTCCATATTATTCCCATTCACCCAAAATTCCCAAGTCTTTTGGAAGCAATTTGGATGTGCAACATAAAAATTAGAAACCCAAGAATCCACATGTGTATAAAAATCACCATGTCCCATCTAATCGACATGTGAATGAAAAAAAAAAGAAACATCTAAAAGGCCGCAAAGGTCCACAAAGGAAAACAAAATATCCAAGAGACCACAAAGGTCCACCAAGCAAAAAGAAAAGTCGATAAAAATGTGGGTTTGAAAATCCCTCATTGAAGAACTACATTCAAAAGGATCACAAAAGAAAGAAAAATCAAAGAATATGTGGTTTCCCAAGTCACTTTTGAAATACTTTCACACAAAAGAAAAATCAAAGTTGACATTCAAGCTTCCAAAGGCGTCCATTCCATCTCCTTCCAAACATTCTCCACCTTCCATGTCTACTTTGGGTTCCTACATCCAAAAATCCACTATCTTAGCTACATCCTCACCTCCTTCATATATTGTTCCTCGATCATTCTACCACCCTTTAAAGTGTGTGTCAAAGTTGATCTCGCCAACATCCACTACATATCTTTTTTCTTATCCTCATATTCATTATCCAACACCTACTTTCCATCTTTCCATCCCTCTTATCCAATCTATGGCAGAAAACATTCACCACCATCTACCCTTATCTTCCATATCTATCCTTTGTTATCACCTTATCAATATCTTTGAGCATCCTAGCCATCGCCATGGTTTATTATAGCATATATTTTTGAAGAGCATTGTCCAAAGATCCAGATGTTGGAGAAATTTTGAAAAATACAAAAAAAAAGAAAGAAAAATTTGAAAAAAGAGAAAAAGTGCCTTGGTGAAAACCTAGTAAAACAAGCACCTTGTTAGCAAAAGTAAAGAGAAATCAATCTGTCCTATGGTGAAAACCACTTCTTGTGGCACCTTGGACAAGTACCATGATGAAAACCTGGCAAATAGGCGTCATGCGTAGTTCCTTCCTCTTGCACTCTACACTTGGGGGCAAGTTTCATCCATGCTATCCTCCATCTTCCTAACATTCATCTCACTTGTATCCATATTCCCTCTTTTACCATTGGTCTTGACAAGGTTGAACACATCCATGAGCATCAAGTATCTTGACACCGTTATCCTTTCCATCCGCTTATTCACTTGTTGCATCCATGCTACCCTATCATGATCTTGCTTCTCCCCAATCCACCTTCATTATTCTTGAGTATTCTTTCCATGATCCCAAAGAAATCCCTCATATCCTTCTTCACCCATTTATCCTGATCATGCTATCTTATCCACATTTTACCCAAATTGATCCATTGGTCTTGATAAAAAATGAAGGACGTAAAGTACAAAATTTGTTATAAAAAACCCCTTGACATGTCCACTCTTTTGGATCACACACTTTCATGATAATAGATCCTCATCCCACATGCTATCTAGAACCGCATCATTGACTTCCATTGCTTATCCAAAAACATGTTTTGCATTGTTGTATCCTTTTCCTTAGCTTGGGTAATCTTGAAGAGATGGTCCTACGGGTCACATTTGCACATTTCATCCATCATGGCATTTCCATTTCTAATCCATCAGCTTGAAAATCCATCTTTCATGTCCTATACCTTGCTAGACATTGGGGGCAAACCAATGTGATCTTGTTTGAGAGATGGTAAAAAATAAAAAATCTCTAAAAAAATCAAAAAAATCAAAAATCTTAAAAAATCCAAAAACATTAAAAAATCCAAAAATCTAAAAATCTTGCATAAAGTCTCTCAGTTGCATTGTCACAAACTAGGTTTCAGTTGCCCAAGATTTACACATGGTTCATTTTTACAATTTCAGAGGAGAGATATTTTGGAACCTTTGATGGATATCATTGTTCAATCCTAAACAGTTTGATCTGACAACACGATCCTTGAGTTTCATTGACTTATTTTATTAGGATTAAAAATTTATAACACTTAAATGATCAGCATGTTTGGAATTCTTATTGAAAATCGAGATACATTGAAAAACACTTGAAATTTTTGATGAGTTTTTCATTGACTTTTTTGAGTCATGTTCTTTTTAGCTAATCAATGATGTTTCGACTAGATTGGCAATGATGAAGACATGATGTTTTTCTTGACTTCTTTGTGACTATTTTGAGGGAAATTCTTTAACTTGTGTGAATTCGTCTAATGACATGGTCATTAAAGAGCCATCAAGGACATTCATATAGGAAGGAGGTTTAACCTTTGTTTTTTTACACAAAAGGATACCTTGGCTATTTATATCTTCAATATCTTAATACCAAAATCCACTTGCAACATTGAATCTGATGAAACTGGTATTCATACTCCCATAGTTGGTCATTCAACTAGTGAGGGTTGTACTTGGTTTTGTAGAAGGTTACCAAATGAGATGAAATTCATATTCATATTATTATGGTCATAGTGGCACCGGTAAGGATTGTATTGACTCCTAGTTCCACAATGCTCAATGATGAAAATATATCTCTGTTTGCATTTCTTTTGCAAACCTCAAGGAGAATTAGTTGCACTGCATTGCATTCATGTTAGATTAATTGCATTGTTTTAAGTATCTTTCCAAGTGAAGGGGGTGGAAGTTAATCATGGTTACATCATCAAAGTCCTAATCAATGTCCTCCAATATCTGATTCATCAAATTGATCAATGCCACATCAAGGATATCATCACTATATATCTGCTCAACTAGGGGCAACCTCACCATCTGATCAACTTGAAGAAACCTAACTCTGTCTATCCCCATCCCTATATCTACACCTGACTTGTATGAAATGCCCCTATCTATTAGTCTCCCCCCTTTAATATTCTAATCCAATCCAATCCAATCCAATCCAATCCAATCGAATATCAATCAGTCGAATCATCCAATTGATCATTTTAAGTCAATCATTTATCCTATCATCCATTTTCTTATTTTGAGCACATCAAATTTCCTAACTCTAGATCATGAGGAAGGAAATTTAATCCATTTGTTCATTTCTCTATATCTTGAGAGCGAATTATCAGTTTATCCAATCAATCCATTTGTTCGTCTCTCTAGAACTTGAGAGAAAATTATTAGTTTATCCAATCAATCCATCAACCTACTTATCCGATTGACATCAATACAACATCAACCAAGTGATTCTGACTGACATCAAGTGATATTTGAACATCATCACCTTATCTCAAACATCAACAACATTTTCTCAATCATAGTTGTTATCATCAAATTCTCTTCACATTAGGGCATGTTTTGTTGCCAGGATCATCATCAATGTTTTTCAAAAATGAAAACATCTTGAAGATATTCTATTAGCAGTGTTCATCAAATGTTTTTCACATCTGAGCCAATATGCTTTCATTTCTAAGGGGGCATCATCATATCATCAAACTAGGATTTTACATCATATCTTATATCAAATCTAGGGCATTAAAATTCAAACCTTTATCAGTGGGGCAACAAATCAAGTTTCAAATCAAAGTTTCAAATCAACGTTTCAAATCAAGTTTCAAATCAGAGTTTCAAATTAGAGTTTCAAATCAGAGCATCAAATCAAGTTTCAAATCAGAGTTTCATATCAGGGTTTCATATCAAGTTTTCATATCAGTCAATCAGTTCATCAGTATCAAATCAATGATCAGGACATCAAGTTTTCTTTGAATTAATGCGTTTCGCACATCAATTCAAAGAGGGGCATTTGTAGACACCTAAAATTGACCAGGTGTATCTTAAGCTTTCAAAATTGTAAATCTTAGCCAAATGCCTCAAATCTCATCTTAATGCATTAAAATGGATCAAATCAAATGGACATTTATCAAACAAAGTGGACAAAAATCAAATTAAATCAAAGGATTAAATAATCATGAAATCAAATAATTAAATTCAAGCCTACAAAGGGATTAATCAAATTATGCAATTGATTTCAATCAATTAATTGTATAGTTCAAATCAAAAAGATCAAATCCAACCCATTCACCCTTACATGGCTAAATTAATTAAATGATTGAGTTATTTAATTCCTAATTTCTTTGAGACAACCAACCAACTTTCCCTCCATTTGAAAACACCTCAAAGCTTTTTACTTAACCAAAGCTTGATCATGATCAACTCACTCTACCCCCTACCCTTGGAAAATTGCTATAAATACAAGCCATTTTATTTGTGTTTGGGATTAAAGAATTTCAAGAGAAAAGAATCCTTATTATAGACATTTGGAGAGAATTTGAGAGCTTTTGATCATATTTCAGCATTTGCATAGCATTTTAGAGCATCATCTTTAATAGTATTTGTTGGTTTTATAACATATCTTGGATCATTTTGAGCTAGATTAGAGCATTTTTTATCATTTATTTCTTGTTCTAGGATTGTCCTTGGGAGAGATTAAGACTAAGATCTCTCTTAACAAAGCTTAGATAGAGAACCATGAGATGTTATGGGTTTTAAACTTCAATTCTTAGATTAAATAGCATTTTCTTTTCATAGAGTTGTTGCTTATAATCCTAATTTCATGAAGGTGTTAATCTTACACACACACATGAAACGGGAAAGTTGATTCTCTTTATAGGAGATTTTGTTTTCATTTGGGAGGATTACAAGTTTTGGAGAAGGTTGAAGGATTTGGAGGAGTTTTTTGTGGTTTGGGCATATTTGTAATATTGTTATTTTAAGAAGCTTGGAGGAATTTTTTCATGATCATTGTTCTCAAGCCTTCGTTGTTTTCGATCTGTTGTCAGATTTGGACTTGGAGGAGTTTGAGATTCTTCTTCTTTTAAAGGCTTCGTGGTCAGATTTTCTATTGAATTTAAGGTAGTGTTTGAAACCCTTGGTAATTTTCTATTTGGTTGAAAAATTGGTTTCTTTGTGTTTGATAAATTGTATTTCCATGTATTATTATTTAGTTGGTGTTTTTATTGATTTGGGTATTTAGAAAACCCATGGATCTATGTTTTATAAAAAAATTAAATACTTATTATAGTAGGGTTATGTTGTCAAAATTTTATTGAAAAACTCTCTATGGAAGATCTACATTTTAGAAAAATCAAAACTGGACTATACAAAGACTATATTGTTCAAAATAAATTAATTAAATAGAGCCTTCCTATTGTTAAATAAATAAATGGCTTGTTGTTTGTTTAATTGTTAAAAAAAAAATACAGTGAGAAAAGAAAACAGAGTGAAAAATATTACACGGAGAAAAGGAAAAAGACAAAAAAAAAAGATAGGAAAAGACATTTTTTTTAACTTTGCACGTTTTACAAAAGAAATTGTAGTTGAAAATATATATAAAAAATTGAAAATGAAAAAAGAAAGAAAAAAAAAATTGAAAAATTATCAAAAAAAAAATTGGTGGGGAGGTGGATTGACCCCACCATCCTCGCGGCAAGCGAGAGTGCCGCAGCAGCCAAGCTGTCATGCAGTTTGTGCTGTCGTTAGGCAGCACAAATGCCATGACAACTCAGGCAGCTGGGGCTGCCACCTTATAATAAGGCATGGGGGCACATGGGGCCCACTTCCCCAATAACTTTTTTTAAAAATTTGTTTTAAAATTAAAAATTTTAGTTTTATTTAATGTTTAATCTGTAATTTAAAATATATATAATTTATTCAATGTTAATTTTAAATTTAGTTTAAATTTTATGTTATTTAATTTATTAGATAATTAATAACTTAAAAAAAAATTAGCGTAATTAATTTGTTAAATTAAATTATTAATTTCATTAATAATTTTTAAATTAAGATTAATGGATATGAGTTTTAGGTTATTACTTTTATTAGTAACTTTTAAATTTAGTCTAGTTTATCTGTTATTTGAATTATTAATTTAATTAATAAATTTTAGATTAGAATGTGTATATATGTACTTAAATTATAAGTTTCATGGATGTCTTTCATTTCGTAGTTATTTTAATTAATAATATATTTTGTGCTTTTCTTAAAGGGTTAGTATTATCAATTTTTAAACTATTAGAGATGAAAGGAGAACCTAGTGTTTTGTTTGTTTTAATAAACCATGGAACTATGGACATTTAACGATAGATGTTTCATAATTAGGAATGTATTTATATTATTGTTAGATTTAAATGTACAGTGTTTTACTTTTATTTCTGCATGATGTAAATGATGTTCCTTGAGTGATTTATTTCCAATTAAACGTTTATTTGAGAATTAGAGTGGCCTAGGAAGGATACAGAGGCTGGGGAATGATCTTATTTTTGTCTTATGATGTGATGTTTGTGTATTGATTTATTACCCTAAACTGTCTGTATAAGCTCATGTTGTTATGAATTTTCTATGAGTGTATATCTATGTGATCGTTGATGTTATTGTGTGGGGAATGGGATTGGATATATCTTTATTTGAACCTATGCTAGATCTATGTAGGATCTATGAGCCTAGGATAGGTTACCTAGTTGTGTAGTAGGGGGTGGCTTGCAATAAGCATCAGGCCTCGCAAGTGGTTGCAAAGATCACTTATTGTAAGTAATATTAATAAGTGATAATATAATGATTACTTAAGAGGTCTTAAAATGAATTAATAAGATGTGTTTCCTCACCCATGCTTGAGCACTATTATAGGATAAGATGGAGGATGGGATGATGCTTTCTGCCTTGAGGGGTGTGTGTCTGGCATAGTTAGTGAGTTTTTCTATTTGAGAGGTCATTGATACCATGTATGGTCACTTGAGTCTCGAGGTCCAGTGAGACTACCAGGATGAAACTTAAGAGTTAGACGTACATGTTGACACCTTCCTATACATAGCCTAGATTTCCTACATGTGTCGCTTGCCTCTAGATTAGCGAGTCTTACCTTGCATTATGTGTATTACACCTAGTGTTATAGAGCTATCAGGATCTCCTTTCTTAGTAGACATTTCCTTCTTTGGTTTTGGTTATCCGAGTGGGGTTTGGTTGTTATCTCCTCAACATGGTCGGGTGGACTTTTGTTGTTCCACACGGACAGGTGGTAGTGATTCTTTACCATTTGAGATTCAACATCCTTGTTCTAGTACTAGATGATCCTTATGTATTTGAGCTCTTTATGATTCTTCATTGGTGGTTTTGTTCTTATCATTCCTTATATTATAATCTTGTATTAGTGTATCTCATGTGATACCTAAATATGGATATTGTATTGTATTATTAGAGTGATTAGTACATACCCTAAGACATGTGCAAATGATGTGAGTTTATTTAGGTCTCATGGTTTCTGTGAGAATTGTAATTATTGTTTGTGTACGTGTGATTTTTACACCTTTATGAGATTAGTTTATTACTAACAATTATATGGGAAAAATTAACAATTTGAGCTAAGAATTGAAATTAAATCCTTAAGCATCCCATGGATCTCTAACTAAGCATGCTAATACAACTGTTAGCCTTAATCTCCACTAGTGACAGTCCTAGAATGAAAAAATGATATTGATATGCCTATGTAGTTCACAAATGCTCTCAAATTGCCTCAACAATTCACTTAAATGCTCTCAATTTGCTTGCTAATGCTCTCTATTATACTTTTATATGGCTCAAATTGATTTGATAATGCTTCAATTTCTCTCAAAATGACTATAGTATGGATGCTTTACATTCGAATGTCTAGAATTTTTTATGCTTACAAAATGCCTTATATTTATAGGATTTTTCCAAGTGTAGGGGATAGAGTCAATTGATCATGGTTTAGCCTTGGTTGAGTGAAAGGCTTCAAATGGTTTCAAATGGGGGGACAATTTAAATGATTATCTCAAAGCTTGGGACAAGATGAGTGGATGAAATTGAAAAAACCAAATGAGTAGTAAAGATTGCAAATTTGGAGTGATTCATGTGCTTTGCCTTCTCAATTCTCATTGGTTCCTCAAATTCATGTTGAAAGATATTTAGGATTTATTAATTCAATAAATTAATTAAATTAGCCATGTAGGGGAATAGGTTGCATTTGATTTTTGATTTAAACTATACAATTAACTGATTAAAATCAATTATATAGTTTGATTAATCCCTTTAGACTTATATATAATTAATTAATGTCATTTTTTAATTGATCCTTTGATTTAATATGATTTTGTCCCAATTTGATTTAATAAATGTCTATTTGATTTAATCTAGTGCATTTTGATGAGATTTGGAGTAATTTGATGAGATTTGCAGATTTGGCTGATTAGAGAACACCTGACCAATTTTAGGTGTCTAAAAATACCCCTCTTTGAATTGATGTACGAAGTTAAAAGAAAATTTGATGTCCTAATCACTGATTTGATGCTTGATTGATTGACACAAAACCTGATTGATTGATAACCTGATGTGAAATGCAAACACTGATCCGAGATACGAAACTTGATTTGAAACCTTGATGCGAAACTAATTTGAAAAGGCATAGAATGCCCCAATGATGATAGTTTGAAAATTCAATGCCCCATATTTGATTAATGTATAATGTAGAATACAATACCGAATCCTGAATTGATAATATGATGATGTCCCCTCAGAAATGAAAACAAATTGATGTCCAGAAGCAAAAGATGATGAAACTGATAAAGAATAGATCCAATATGTTTTCATTTCTGAAAACAATGATGATTATCCTGGCAACAAAACATGCCCCAATGCGAAGAAAATGAATATTAGGTCAAAATGGGTGAAAACCTATTCAAAACTAGATCAAATAGTATAAATAGGTAGAAAAATCCATTTTTACTATTCATTTTCACTTTTTACTATTGAGTTTTTTGCTCTAATCCTCCTGATATTTCCAACAATGGTGGTCCCTATTCGAGAGCATCAGTTTGAGTGAGGGCACAAATATCAAATACATGGAGACTATGGACCTTCAGTAAGTGGTTTTAAACCCATTAGTGCATTTATTGCTTTGTACAAATGCATTTAATGCTTTTAATCATGCGTGCTAGGATAGATTAGGGCTATTTTAGGCCAAATGCCATGTAGGATATTTTAAATGATGCCCAACAATGCCAAATGCCACATTTGTGTTGTTAAATGATGCCAATGCAGATTGAAATGCCACATATAGGTTATGTCAAAACATGCTTGTGATGAATCAAATACTGCCTATAGAACCCTAGGGAAAAACAAGATTTTAAATGCCACCTGGGATGATTGAAATGTTGCCTGAAAATGGAAAATGCCACATATAATGCAAAGTACCACATCTGATTAGTCAAGTCACACCTATGATAAATAAAATGACACTTAGTCTAAAATAAAGCATACACTCTATGAAGTGACACCTACAAGAAAAGTTGATGAAACCTGATTTCAAAAAGAACAAACTAATTTTGATTGAACGTCTTGATCACTCGAATGATTTCCAAGATAGATAGGTGTGTTTAGTAATGCTCCAAAGTGTTTAGGATGTCAGAATAATCACATAAATGGATGTTTGATATGTCAATTTGATTGGATAGAAAAATTATTGGTAGGATAAATGATGTATTGATCCCTTCTCATGATCTAGAGTTAGGAACAATAGGTTGGTGCACTCAAAAAGAGAAAAAGATTGATTTGATTGTTGTTGATTGACATGAAATGATCCAGTGATATGAAGATGCTAATATGATTCACTTGATTTGAAAAATAAGCATGTTTTTGTAATTTATATGTACTGATCCTACCATCATGGTTGCTTGATTTATCCAGCGATCTGACTAGACCAAAGACACGCATGATTGAGTAGTGTGGATTGTTCTTCCACCTGGATATACCTTGGTTCTAGCTAAACCAGGGACTACTCATATCTATGGTAGAGCATTGGCACTCTAACCATAATACTCTTCACTTACCCCTCAGTGAGATGATGATCACACGTGAGGATGTATATAGATTATTACTCATCCCTACACAAGGAGACAAAGTGTATTACGATCAGGTATATGATGGAAGTGCTTGCAGACAGGTCTTTGCAGATCTGATGATTGGAGATGATACTATCACATGGGCGTAGTTCATGTCATTTCCTACTTTGCCTATATTTTTAGGTGTAGTGATGAGTGGATTACTTTTCCCTGATAGACAAGGTCACAGATTCACAGTGAGATAGGGACAGATCCTAAAGGACTTACTTGCACATCCTCGAAGCATTGATTGGGGTTCATGTTTTTTGGCGTAGTTGTATCATGATTTACACAAGGTTTTTTACCAAGAGAGTGCATTTCTATTGGCAGGAGCTATTTTGTTACAGTTATAGCCCTAGGAGCACATCCTAGTCACTAGACTGATTGCAGCTAGAGTGTGGGGTTGAGGATGACCCTATGCATTCCTTTATGATGGCATGATTATTTAGCATCGACTACACAAGGTTGAGTACTGGCACATGATGATAGATGATTCGATCAGGTCATTTGGAGACCTTACTTGGGCTGTGAGGGATGGAGAGAGGATGATGATGAGCTTCCTTATATGTTCTCCCCTTGATGGATGATTGGTCAATCACCTCTTGTGATTGAGAGATTCTTCTTTGGTAGAGTGTTACGACAGTTTGGCAGGGTAAAGGATATGCCATAGGGTATGACTTTATATGATCGGGTATAGATAGAGTGGTCCATGTGGGAAGCTAAGGTAGATTATGAGTTCTCCTATAATCAGTTTGAAAAATTAGGTTTCATCATGTGGGATATGTTAGAGCATGTTGTTTATGCTGGGATTCTATGGAGTACAGGGAGTGGTTTTCCCGACATAGATTTATGACATACATAGATCTAGCATAGCCTATCCTTGATGTAGATGAGACTTTTGATGATGATGATGGAGGAGATGGTGATGGAGGAGGTTGGAGAGAACCTAGAGTACAACGGGCTTTGAGAGTTCTAAGAGCTCATAGGGTACCAAGAGCTCCAAGAGCTTTAGGCAGAGGACAGATGGGACCTTGGATGTGGGGTGGTCATGTTGGAGCTAGGGGTGGTGGTTATGTACCTAGAAAAAGATAGGTGGTTCCTCCCATACCGGTTGTAGCATGGGGTCATTTGAGATAGAGAGATTCCCGATAGGTACATCTTGATCAGGCCAGACAGGTATCAGGATCACAGGATCAGGGATAACAAGTTCCATTATAGTAGGTGCCTATTATATAGCCACATGTTACTTTAGATCCCACAGGTCTAGTATAGACACCTTGACCTAGCAGAGTGGAGCATGATATACAGAGCCTACAGACAGGTTTCTCAGCTATGACAACTCAGATAGCTTAGTTTAGTGCTATAATGCACACATTTATGAGCAGGATGGATCAGATGAGCCAGGGTGAATCTACTAGTCAGGTGCCTCCTAGGACTATAGATATATCAGACAGAGGTCCTGATGGGCCAGGGGATACAGGTACAAGAGATGGATCAGGTACTAGGATAGGTGATGGGTCAGGTGTCCCTACTAGGTCATGATTGGAGACAAGTTGAAATTGATCTTCTTGATGTGTATTGATGTACCATATGTATGGTTGATCAAGACTTTGATGATGTACCATTTTTTTTGGTGATGTATCATGATATACATATATTTATGGACATTTTGATGGACATTTATTTATGATTCTCTTTGATACCATGATGTTGTTATGATGTTGAAGTGAGATTTCTTTATATGTAGATCTATATGATTTATATGATGCATTTACTTTTATATGATATGGATGCAGTGTCTTAGATATGACATAGATAGATGGATGCAAATGATTTATGCAATGCAATGGTAAAATGAATGCAATTATATTTTTTGGGATTTTGATGTATGCAACTTATATGAAATGCACTTTATAAATGGATGCAATATGGATAATGATTAATGCTTAATGAATATTTCTCTTTGGCTTTTTCTTTTCTGATATAAAAGATAATGAATAATGATTAATGTAATGAATGAATGAAAAAGAGAATCTCACATCATTTATTTGAAACAAGATAATTGATTATGAACCCCAAAATGATTAACCCCCTTAAACTTGGAAAATCCTTTTAAACATGCAATTTTAATCTATCATGAAAATGCAATGCAATGCAACTAACTGTCACTAGCTTTTTGAAAAAGAAATTCAATAGAGATATATTCTCATCATTGCGCATTGTGGAACTTAGAGCAAGTACAATCATCACTGGCCACATCATGATAATATGAAAACCACTTTCATCACTTTTGTAACCATTGAGAAACTAATACAACCCTCACTAGTTGAATAATCAACTATGGGAGTATGAATACCAGTTTCATCAGATTCAATGTTTCAAGTGGATTTTGGTATTAAGATATGGAAGTTCTAAATAGCCAAGGTATCTATTTCCATAAAAAAAACAAAAGGTTAATTCTCCCTCCTGTATGAAAGTCCTCAATGATTCTTTCATGACCATGTCCTTAGAAAAATTTACACAATTTGATGGATCTTCCTCAAAACAGTCACACAAAGTTAAGAAAAAAAAATTATGTCTTCATCATTGCCAATCCAATCGAAACATCATCAATTAGCTAAAAATACATGACTTGAAAATTCAATAAATATCATCAAAAAATTCAAGTGTTTGTATTGTATCAAGATTTTCAATAGAATTCCAAACATTCTGATCATTTAGGTTTTGTCAATTTTTAATCTTGATAATAAGGTCATGGAACTCAAGGATCAAGTTGCAAGATTGAATGCTTGATTTGAACAATGACATCTATCAAAGGTTCAACAATATCGCTCCTCTGAAGTTTTGAAAATCTCCTCTGACATGTGACCAAAAAGTAGCACTTATTGAATCCATTGGTATCAAAACCAATTCTTTTCCCACAAGTAAAAAATGAGACCGTTTGAATCTTGGGCAAATGAAACCTAGTATGTAAAAATGCAACTCAGATACTTTATTATGACTATGCATAAATGACAGATGCAATTAGGATATACCAATGAGATGATGAAAAGGCAATATGTAAAAATGCAACTAGGAAAGACCTAAGGGATCAAAAAGCACCTGATTGCCAGGTTTTCACCTTTTTAGGTTTATTGCTCTTTTTCTCATTGTCCCTTTTTTGCTACCAAGGCGCCTATTGCTAGGTTTTCACCAAGGCACTTTTCTCTTCTTCTTTTTTTTAATTTTTTAATTTTTTTTTTCTTATTGATATCATCAAGGAGCCTATTTGCTAGGTTTTGACCAAGACAACCATTTTTTGATTTTTGAATGTTTTTTCTTTATTCATGCTCAATTTTCTCCTCTTTATGCTTTTATGCTTTTCCATTGTTTTTGAATTTTTGATCTTTCTCATTTTTATTTTTTTTTAGATTTTGAACTTTCCTCATGTTTTTGGATTTGGAACTCTTCTCGTGTACAAAGAATGATGTTGAACTCATCAGATACACACTTTTCTGATACTCTTTCTTCCTATACTCTTTCATTTGATTAGGTATGAAACCTCTTTAAATGTATGCTATTAATAGGCTCTTGCAACTCATCACCCTCACAATCAACTAGCTTGTATGTCCCCGTTCCAAAAGAAGAAGTAATTACAAAAGGTCCAAGACAATTTTCGTCCAATTTTCCTTTCTTTTCTCTATCTTCTTGGTTTTTAGGATTTTCTCTCAACACTAAATCTCCTACTTGAAAAGTTCTAGGTTTTATATGCTTTTTGTAATTCCTTGAGATTATGTTTTGATACACTTTCAAATTCTCATAAGCTTATGTTTGATGTTCCTCCAAAAATTCCAATTGTTGAAGTCGGGAGACCCTATAATCCTCATAATTGATTAATCCTTGTAATGAAACTCTTAAGGATGGGATCTAAACCTCCAAAGGTAGAACAACTTCTACCCCATAAACCAAGGAAAATGGTGTAGCTCATGTTGGTGTTTGAATGCTAGTTTTGTAGGCCCACAATGTTGGGTTTAAAATTGGATGTGCCAATATCTTCTTGATTTGTCAACCAATATTTTTAATATTTTGAGGATATTCTTATTTGTAGCTTCTTCTTTTCCATTACCTTGAGGATAGTAAATGGAGGAAGAATGGTGTGTTATATGGAAGGTCTCACATAGTTGATCCACATATTTGTTCTTGTATTGTTTCCCATTATCTGTGATGATGGCATGAGGAATACAATATCTAAAAATGATGTGATTAAGGATAAACATAGAGATTTGTTTTCCTATTGAAATTTTCAAAGGTACGGCCTTCTTCCATTTGGTAAAATATTTTGTTGTCGTGATGATGTATTTATGACCATTAGAAGAAGGTGGGTGAATCATTCCAATAAGATCAAATCCCCATTGGTAAAACAACCATGGTGTAATGAATGGGTGTAACTCTTGTGTAGGCGCATGGATCATGTCTCCATGGTATTGACATTTTTAACACACTTTAACAAAGTGGCAAGCATCCTTTTCTAAGGTTTTCCAGAAATACCCCATACGAAGGATTTTCTTAGCTAGGTTTAACCCACTCAAATGTGACCCATAGATACCCTCATGAATGTCTCCTAAGGATAACTTTTATTCCTTGTCCTCTAGACACCTAAGTAGCATTCTATCAACACCTTTTCGATATAATGTGTCAGATATGATAGTGTAATGAGCCACTTGGCATTTAAAATGTTTCTTTTGGGAACGGGTTTGGTCTAAAGGTAAAACTTGGTCTTTGAGATAGGTATAAATGGGTCCATACAAAGGTGAATCATGTCCATTTATAAGGCAAATTATTTGGGTTTTAGGTAGGTCAAAATCTAGTTTCACCAACTCTTCCACCAAGAATCCGTACCTTGCATTTTGATCAAGCATTTGGAGTAAAGAAGCCAAAGTATCCATAACATCTACTTCTCTATTATTATCCCTTGGTATTTGCTAAAATGTAATCAAGACAAAGTATTTCTTCCAGTCATCTACCATCCTTTTATATGGCATCAATTTGTCATCCTTAGTTTGATAGTCATCATTAATTTGATTGATGACCAATTGAGAATCCCCATATACTTGCAGCTCTATGACATTCCATTCTAAAGCCATTTTGATGCCTATGACTAAAGCTTCATATTCTAAAATATTGTTGGTGCATGGGAAAAAAAGATTATAGGACTTAAGAATGGTGTATCCTTTAGGTTTAATCAATAGAATTATGGCCCCTGAACCATGTTGAGTGGAGGATCCATAGAAATATAATTTCTATGCTTTGGCTTCCATATTGACTATCTCTGCATCTAGAAATCCAACTTCCACATGGCCACTTAGAAAATACTTTAATGGATCATTTTTTGCAATCAACTTAACTTTGTGAATCAACATGTAATGTCATATTTTTTGTGAAGAAAAAACTACCGCTAGACAAGCCCGCTCCATGAAGCTATAATTCAACTCATAGTTGATCAAGGTTCTTATTAAGTAGTAAATGGCTCTTTCTTTTCCTTCATCATCCTCTTGTGCCAATAAAACCCCTAAAGATCTCTTTGTTGCTGAAATGTATAATAGTAAGGGTTTTCCTTTGATGAGAGGCATAAAAATGGATGGATTTACCAAGTATGTTTTCAATAGGGTGAAAGCTTGTTCACATTCATCATCCCACTTAAAAATGGTATCCTTATGTAGCAATCTTGTAAAAGAGTGGCACTTTTTGGCTAATTGAGAGATGACTCTCCTAACAGATTGAAGTCTTCCTTGGAGTGACCTCATTTGACTAATGTTTTTGGGAGTTTCCATTTCCATGATTGCTTGCACTTTTTTTGGATCCACTTCTATCCCTTTTGTTGAAACTATGTAGCCCAATAGCTTGCTAGATTGAATGCCAAATGCATATTTCTTTGGATTTAACCTTACTTTAAATTTCTCGAACCTTGTAAAAATATTTGTCTAGGATAGATAAATGGTCTTTTATTTCATGTGATTTTGCTAAGATGTCATCCACATAGTCTTATAGGAAAGTATGCATCATGTCATGGAAGATAGTTGTCCTTGCCCTTTGATAGGTTTCTCCAGCATTTTTGAAGCCGAAGGGCATAAAATTCCAACAAAAATTACCCCAAGGCAAAGTGAAAGAGGTTTTTTCTTGATCCTCAGGTGCAATTCTAATCTGATTGTAGCCACTAAATCCATCCATCAATGAAAACATAGAATGTTCTGCTATCAAATCCACTATAGAATCAATGTTAGGTAATGGAAAATCATCCTTAGGGAAAGAAAGGTTAAGGTCTCTAAAATTTGTGCATATTCGAATGGATTTGTCATGTTTAGTAATAGGAACAATATTGGAAATCCATTCTGCATAAGCTATGACTCTTATGAAGCCAACTTTTAGTAAATTTTCCAATTCTTCCTTAACCAATAAAGCTACATGGCGATGCATTTTTCTCAACTTTTGCTTCACAGGTTTTACGTCGAGCCTCACATTAAGGTGGTGAATTATGAAAATTGGATCCAATCCTGGCATGTCAACATATGACCATGCAAAGTTGATTTTCTTTTCTTGAAAGAATTTTATGAAGTCTTTTGTTTCTATTGGAGTCAATGATGATGCTAAATGAATAAACTTAGGTTCCAATTTGGTTCCAATGTTGACCTTTTTTGTTGGAACAATGAGAATAGGAGATCTCTCTTCTTCGTGTTCTAGTAAGGTATCCAATCTCTCTTCCTTATGTGCCATAATTGGGTTATCACCTTTGGAAATATTTGTTATTTTTACTTTTTTGGGGTCTAGTACTGCCACATGGTGGTTTTCAACACTAGACCTTTTCATTTTTTCATTTTTTTTTTCTTTTGTCTTGTGGATTAAGAGATTGGACCCTTGCATCCATAATCATGTTTAGATTGAATTCGTTGGTGGAAGATGGCTCAACCACGCTAAGGTATTGGGCCATAGCATTGTCATTTGGAAAATAGAGTAGGTTATTAGGTTCAGTTAAGTCCCAATAAATGAGTTTGGGATGAATAAGGGCTAAGGACTCATTAGGAAAGTTTTCATTTGAAAGGTTCAAGGACATGAATTCGTTTGAGGGTTCGTACATTGTATCACTCAAGTCAATAACATGTTCTTTCTTGAGGTGCTCCATGGAAGTAGGATCAAAATTCTCTTCACTAGACTCCTCATGGATTTCTATGGGAAATAATACATGTGGATTAAATCTAACATTTGAATCACCCCCCAAAAAGGTAACCAAGGTTAGTTAGAGTAATCAGTTAGTTTACTTACTCTTTTTCGCTTAAGCTATCTCTTAGGTGCATATAATTAATACTTTATATTAATTATATTGCACAACCTAGCATTTCTATTTTAGGGTTTGTTCACCTTTATAGGTTGAACTTTGTAATGTTTTTTTCACAACTTAGAGAATAATATCGTGACTCTTCTTTTGAGCATCTCTGAGTTCTGCTTTTTCATTCTTGCACTTCTACTTTGTATTAGGTTATTTGCATGCAGGTGTATTTGGGTTCTGTGGATTTACATGTTTCTCAAATCCTACATGGTATCAGAGCCACCCTGTCGCTGCCTAATCGAAGGTCTTTGAAGCCACGATTCAAAGATGACAGCCACAGCCTTTTTAGGGTTTTTATGTCACTTTGAAGGAGGTTCCATTTTATGGAGTCATTTGAGAAAAAAAGGACTCTGCCATTGCGTTCACAAGGCTCGGGAGAGTCGAAAAACATATAAATTTTGACTATTTTGGCCTCTGTGACCATAGGCAAAAGTTTTTGGCCTCCTAGGGCCGTACGACTCGAAAATTGAGAAAAAAACTTGAATTTTTTTAAAAAAAATGTGTTTTTTGTGCATTTTTGGGCACTGCAGCACGTGTTGCCAGTGCACCACCAGCGCACCACCCGCGCACAGCTGCTGGGCAGCGTGACACCCAGGCGGCACCTCTCCACCGCCGGGGCCCACCGCTGCCTCCTTCCCGCCCGGCCGTCGCCCTCGCCTGGCCCACCCACCGTCGCCACCCCACCAAGTCACCGCCTCCGCTAGTGGTGCTGCCCATGGGCCATCGCCACGCCACCAAGCCCTGCGACAGGAATTTGGCCATCAATCTTATGCTCATGACTGAGTTTTTCCAGTGACTAGTTTTTTGAGGGTCCTGTTGGTTTTTTGCTCGTAACTTGAGCAAACGGACTCGAAAATGCAAGTATCTTATATCATTAGAAAGGTCTTTCCAAGATGGACGCAATGATGCTATTTTGGTTTCCTAATTCAGCCATTTGAGTTCCTATTTTTAGTGTTGAAGTAGAGGCTTTGTTTCCCTTCTTCTTTGCATCCGGTGTTCAGGTTTTTCTCTAGTTTTCTTTGTGCTTTCAGTTATTGGTTCTTTGTTGTACAGGGGTTAGAATCATACATTGTGGGGGGGGTTTTGTTTCTTTCTATTATTTACTTTTAGAAATTGACCCTTCTACTTCCATCTTATTCTTCTCTCAATGTCGGACCCCTCTGTGGCTTGTCTGACACCACATAACTATCACACATGGAAGCCACACATGACCAGACTTGTCATGTCATGAGGTTTATGGTCCTGCATGGATGCAGCTTAGCTAGTTCTTTAGAGGCACTTATGCATAGAAACAAGATGGATGAGGCAATGGGCCTCATTGCCATGAACATTTCAGATGGGTTGTTGTTCCACCTGGATGGTCTGACTACACCCAGGGATATGTGGGAAAAGTTCTCCACCTTGT
>MU224021.1:530114-553317 GCA_018584345.1 Thuja plicata | reverse complement strand
CAGATCCTAACATGTGTACATGCTCATAAGAATCATGTCTAGAACTTGAACCAACTTCTTTCTCTTGATACCCTATTCCTGATTTCTCATCCTTTGACCTCCAAGGAGGTTGGATAGGTTCTAGAAATCCTTTATTTGAATTATTTGAAATCCCTTTCCATATTGATAAGTTTAGATGGTAACATGTTGCACTCTTTCAACGGGATTGTTTGAAGTATCCTCCTCTTTGTAGAGCCATTGTAAAACTTTGTTATCCTCATTTTATAGGGCTGATTGATCACTCTCTCTTACAAAAGGAGAGTTGTATTTTTGAGGTGGGTGAGAATTTGAAGGTTTCCCATGTATCTTTGGGGAAGTTGGTAAATCAAATAGGGAAACAAAATATTCCCCTACTCCTTTGGAATTTATTCTGCATTGTTTTTCAAATTTATGCATCATCTCACTCATCTTTTGGTAGTTTTCCTTCTTGGTTTGTTCTCTTTCATCCTTAGAGGGTCTTGAAATATCTACCTTTAGTGTAGAATATTTTATTGAATTTTCATTGGAACTTTGACCCTCATAACTAACTTTCTCTTTTCCCTTAGTTGATGTAGGTAAGTTAGTTTCATTAGGACTTGAAGTAGATGTAGCATTTAATATAGCAGTATGATCTTTGTCTTTGGTTTCTCCAATGATGACACTAGGAATAATTTCTTCGCTATTATGTGGAATAAATAACTCATGAAGAGGTTTCACCATATTTCAATATTGAAAGGGATTAGAATCTCCTCCAATAATTATTTCTTCACCCATGTATGAAAACTTAATACATTGATGATAAGTCGAAGGTACCGCTTGCATCTAATGAATCCATGGCCTTCCCAATTAAATATTATAAGTTAATTTCATGTCAAGGACTTGACAAATGGTATCTTTCTTGATAGGACCCACTTAAATGGGAAAAACCACCATTCCTTTAGAAGATCTTTCCTCCTCATCATAATCCTTTATAGTAATTTGTTTCTTGGGATCAATAGATGACTCGATTAACCCTAAAGCTTTAACTAGGTTCAAGGTACAAATGTTTTAACTGGATCCTCCATCAATGAGGACTCTCTTGACCCTATGTTTTTGGATTAAGACTTCTATATGCAAGGGAAAATTTTGAGGATGATTTAATGACATATAATCTTTTTTTGAAAATGAAAGGCAATGTAGTGCAACAAGATTTCCTACCATGTTTTTAAACTTATCTTCCTCCAAGTTTATAGGAACATTAGTTTCCGTAAGAGATTTTTCCAAGATCTCCTTGTGAGTGGGAGAAATTTTTAATAACTCCAAAATAGAAATGTTTGCTAGAGCCTTTTGTAATTGATCAACCAAACTATAAGGACTTTTTGTAGGAGGTGTTTGTTTATCCAACGTAGTTGATTGTGGAGGACCAATAAGTTTAGGAGAACCCCCTTGTAGGATAATCCTTGTTGGTTGCTCCTAGTGATAGGATTAGAAGTCTCCTTTTTAGTTTGTTCCTTTACCACCACAAAATTAAAAAAATTCTCATGTCTGGATAAGGTATTGATAGTATTTTCATAGTGATGAGCAAAATTTAACATTATTGTTACCTTTTGAATTGTTTATATTGTAATTAAAATTTGAAGACTCACCTTTCTCATGATTAAAGAAAGGTGTTTTAAAGGCTGTATGATCCTCATTATTTTGGGGCCCTTCCACTTTAATCACACCATTATAAATTAAATCTTGCACCACATGTATTAGGTGCATGCAATCATTTTTTTTTTCCCTATTGTGATGGTATTCACAATGGTTTGACGCATTCCACCATGGTGACTTGATGGGTGGCTCAAAAGGTTTAGCTTCGGGTAAATCAATGATCTTGTTGGAAATAAGGGTTCGCAATGAATTTTCAAGGGGTTCTCCCAAAGATGTAAACTTCGTTCTAGGTGTTGGATTAAAGAAGGGTTTAGGCTTGTTAGCCGCTTGATTATTTACAAAGTTATTGTTATTCTTATTGTTGAATGGAACCTTGAGAGCTTGATTCACATTATTAGCTTGATTTGAACTTTGTGTGAGATTGAAGGGAGTAGATTTTAGGTTTTTTTCCTCCACAGCCCCATCATTCACTAAACCCTTGTTATTATTCTTGATCCAAAACCAGTTATTTTCTGGAGGAGCTTTGTTATTGTTGTTGTTGTAATTGTTGGAGGTATTGTGATTAGTGGAATTCTTGTTTTCCTTGTAAAGGTTTATCTCTCCACTTTTCAACAAAACCTCTTCCATGGTAACTCCACTCTCAATTAGGTCTTGGAATGAATGTGGGCATTGCAACCTCAACTAATAGTTCATCTCCGTGTTCAAGCTATTAACAAAAATTTCCATATTCTACTTTTTGGGTACACTTCAAGGGTATCGTGTGAATTCCACTCTCCATCGTTGTAAGAACAAAATGAATCCTTCACCATCACATTTCTTGGTTTTACATATATTTATCATTTTGACTTCATGCTTAATGTTATAGGAGTAATGGGTCACAAAATTGGAAGCCAACTCTTTAAATGTGTGAATAGCTAAGGGTAGTTTTGAAAACTACTCCATCATTGTTCCTCCTAAGCTCCTTGGGAAAAGTCTCATTAAATATGTTGTATCATGCATGAAATCCAAGCTCAATGCACAAAATTCCCTTAGATGACTGTAGGGATTGAATATTCCTTCATATTTATCATACTTAGGAAAAATTTCATTTAGAGGAAATGGTACCATAATTAAAGTTTTGTCAAATGGAAATGGACATAGCGCTTCAATAGAAAAGAGTTTAGGAGCCCCTGCTTGTTTCATGTTGTCCAATTGATCTTTAAATAACTTAAATTGTTTGTTCATCATAGCCATGAGATCATCTTATTCTTTCTTCTTCAACTTGTAAACATCATAATCATGGGGTAATTTAACCCCTTCTTGGGCTAAGTCAAAGAAGTACTTCTCTCTATCCTTCTCTAGGATCTTCTCCATGACATTCATGAAGAGTCAGTTTTGTAAGGCCTCATTGATTCTTTCTTCTGTGGGTTCTTCATCTTCTTTTTCATGGTCATCATGTAAATGAGGATCTTCTTGGTTTATCTCCTCATGTCTTTCTTCCCTCCCACATAGACCATGGTTTAGGTTTTGATTAGCCTCATGATTTTTACACCTTCATGAGATTAGTTTATATACTAACAATTCTATGGAAAAACATTAAAAATTCAAGCTAAGAATTGAAAGTAAATCCTTAAGCATCCCATGGATCTCTAACTAAGCATGCTAATAGAGCTCTCAGCCTCAATCTCTACTAGTGACAATCCTAGAGTGAGAAAATGATATGGATATGCATATCTAGTTCACAAATTCTCTCAAATTGCCTCAACAATTCACTCAAATGCTCTCAATTTGCTTGCTAATGCTGTCAATTACGCTTTGCTATGGCTCAAATTTCTTTGATAATGCTTCAATTTCTCTCAAAATGACTATAGTATGGAAAATTTGCATTCGAATGTCTAGGACTATTTATGCTTACAAAATGCCTTCTATTTATAGGATTTTCCAAAGTGTAAGGGGTAGAGTCAATTGATCATGGTTTAGCCTTGGTTGAGTGAAAGGATTCAAATGGTTTAAAATGGGGGGACAATTTCAATGATTGTCTCAAAGCTAGGGACAAGATGAGTGGATGAAATTGAAAAGACCAAATGAGTAGAAGAGATTGAAAATTTGGAGTGATCCATGTGCTTTTCCTTCTCAATTCTCATTGGTTCCTCAAATTCATGTTGAAAGATATTTAGGATTTATTAATTCAATCAATTAATTAAATTAGCCATGTAGGGGAATAGGTTGGATTTGATATTTTATTTAAAATATACAATTAATTTATTAAAATCATTTATATAGTTTGATTAATCCCTTTAGAATTGTATTTAATTACTTAATGTCATTTGCTAATTGATGTTTTGATTTAATTTGATTTTTTCCTGATTTGATTTAATAAATATCCATTTGATTTGATTTGGTGCATTTTGATGATATTTGGAGCAATTTGATGGGATTTGGAGCAATTTGATGAGATTTGTAGATTTGGTTGATTAGAGAACACCTAACCAATTTTAGATATCTACAGTTTTTAAGTTATATTTGTTACATCTAATTATATGGAATCTTTTGTTATGGTTATTTAGTTGAGTTTTACTCTTACATAATTCTATGTCATGGAACCCTTGAGTTTTTTAATCTATGTTTTCTTTATATATGTGAGTAAATGGTAATTGCTTCCGTATTTATGTATATCTTGTTGTGTAAAATTGAAAAAAAAAGGTTCATCAAACTTAGTATCATGTTCTATGCTAATCTCTCTTGGGTTCCCTGGCGGGGCATTACATTTGGTATCAGAGCTCTAGTTTCTACACTGATAACTCTAGGAATTGTACGCTCATTAGGTTTTGTATAGATTGAAATTGAAACTAAACATAGACATACAACATTGTTTCTTTTCATATTATTTATTTGTAGTTATTCTTATCCTTTATTTTTTGTTTCGAGCTATGTTGTGAGTTTTTGTATGGATCTCTGGTTGTTTCAGGAATCATACCGTAGACTAGATCTTCAAGAGGTCATGCTAGAGGCCGATCTGGTAATTGTGGGAGGGGTGGGAAACATATCCCTTACATGAGTGTCAGATAGGATGGTGATCATTATCAGTACAAAGATGAGCAGAGAGAGGAACATCAGGATGACTCTGAGGAGCCAGGTACCAAACAATTATTACAGACGATATTGAATCATCTTGGTCCTAAGCAAGGAAGAGTAGAGAAGGATGCCTCTCACCACTATCAGAGAGGGGAGAGGGTGAGGGAGAGGTCTAGGAATCCTCAAAGGAGGACCATCATAGTTGATCCTGATGTTGGGGTAGCGAACCACATGAGGGATCTTATGAGAGGATGATCTACTCCCTTTGATGGGAAAGGATCAAGATCTGAGATAGAGACATGGCCTATTTCCTTGGAGAGGATTTTTTCCATGCACCCCTTTAGTAGTAATACTAAACCCAGGTATGCAGTGATTCAACTCTCTCATTTTGTAGCTATGTGGTGGAAAATCAAAGAGGAGAAGTTAGGGCTCCACATGGATATGACAACTTGGGAGTTGTTCCTTGATAAATTATGAGAGCGCTCCTTGTCAGATTGGAGGAGGCAGTAGCGAGCAGATGAATTCCACAACCTGAGATAGTTGAACTTGTGACTTGAAGAGTATAAGTGTTGATTTTTAAAGTTCAAATTGTATGCGGATTTTGGACAATATTTAGCCCTTATGATACATCATTTTATTAGGAGGATTAGTGCCCACATTATTGGGGGAGTTATGCTCTTTGAGCCTACAACCCTTAGGGATACAATAATTAAAGCCACTCTTGCAGAGGTGAAATTGGTCTTGGGTCATGTTGGTTAGCTTGGTGCTCCGTCAGGTGGTGCATCAATTTCAGGGTTCAAAGGTAACCAATCACTGGAAACTAGAAACTTCAAGAAGCCACCTAGCTTCTTCAGAGGTTATCAAAACTAGTAATAGAAGAAGACTCTTCCTCCTACTTAGGGTAGTGGCTCTCATTCTAATATCTTCTGTAATGGTCAGAACTTCAGGTGCAATCAGTCCAGTCATCCTGCATAGAGTGCACAAAAGAGTGCCATCAGGGGTAGTTTCCAATAGTTGAGTGTGCTCTCCATTGGGAGAGGCAATAGTAGAGGGACTGGATGCTTAACATGTGGACAGTTTGGCTTTATTGTAGTTAATTTTCCTCGGCATGCACCTTAGTATTTAGGATAGAGGTTACCATCTTCTGAGCCTATAGTGGGAGATGAGGGACGATCTCATAGAGTGTTTACTACTTTGAATCACCATCAGGCAGAACACGAGGTCATAGTGGTAGAGACTTTGGGTGGTATTCGAGGTATTTATATCTCTATTTTATTTTATTCTAGAGCTATAGATTCTTTCATATCTCCTTTCTTAGTTGAGAGATGTGGGCTAGTGGCTACAAAGAAAGATATAGGATGGAAAGTGGAGTTAGCTTTTGGGGCTAAAGTAGCCACAGACTCTTTGGTCCATAAGTGCGAGCTACATTTAGGTAAAATCATTACCTCATATGATCTTTGTGTGATTCCTTTGGGGCCATATGGGGTCATCTTGGGAATGGTTTAGTTGGGATCTCATGGGGATAACATCAATTGTAGATAGAAGAATATCCAATGCAAGGATGATGTTGGAAAATATTATCAGATTGTGGGAATTCCACATCCCATATCTCTTCATATGATATCCTCTATGAAACTTAAGAGATGTAGGAAAAAGGGTTTCCAAGTGTTCATAGTTTCCATGAATGAGATAGATGAAGTGGAGAGTAAAGAAAAGACCCTTGATCATCCTATTTTGCAGGAGTTCATAGATGTCTTTCCGAGTGAGATTCCAGGTATGCCACCAAGACGTGACATAGATTTTCATATTGAGCTTGTTCCAGGAGCATAACCTATCACTAGAGCTCCTTATCAGATGACTACTCATAAATTGAGTGAGTTGAAGCTTCATTTGGAGGAATTGTTGGCAAAGGGGAGCATTAGACCTACTGTTTCTCCTTGGGGAGCAGCTATCCTCTTTGTTAAAAACAAGGATGGATCTTTACACTTCTGCATTGACTATAGATAGTTGAAAAAGGTAATGATCAAGAATAGGTATCTCTTGCCAAGGATTGATGACCTCTTTGATTAGATCAAGGAAACCAAGGTGTTCTCATAGATTGATCTCAAATCAAGGTATCACTAGTTGCGTATCCAGGATGCAGATATCCACAAGACTGCATTCTGCACTCGCTATGGGCACTATGAGTTCACAGCGATACCATTTGGTTTGACAAATTCTCCATCAGTTTTCATGTTCTTGATGAATGTGGTTTTTCATAAGTATCTAGATCACTTTGTTCTTGTCTTCTTGGATGACATATTGATATATTCTAAATCCATAGAAAAGCATGAAGAGCATCTTCGACAGGTATTGCAGTTCCTAAGGGAAAATCAACTGTATGTCAATTTGGAAAGTGTGATTTCTTTCAGTCGAAGGTTCAATACCTAGTTCATGTGATTTTTGGTGAAGGTATTTCAGTAGATCCTTCAAAGATATAGGAAATTGTGGAGTGGCCAGCACCCACTAATGTGTATGAGGTTCATAGTTTCATGGGTCTAGCTGGATATTACCACATGTTTGTTAAGAACTTCTCTAGGGTTACATATCCTATCACTTCCATTTAGAGAAAAGGGAAGAAGTTTGTTTCAACAGAGAAGTGTGAGGAGGCTTTTCAGAATCTTAAGGGGTGTTTGACTACTGCACCTATCTTAGCAGTACCTAATCTAGTGGGTGACTTTATGGTTTGTGTTGATGCTTCATTGGAGGGGATTGGAGCAGTCCTTATGCAAGAGGGATGAGTGATTGTGTATGAGTCTCACAAACTCAAGGATCACAAGTTGAAATACCCTACACATTAACTTGCATTTTCCGTAGTGGTTCATGCATTGTTTGGACGGAGACATTTCTTGTTAGGACATCGGTTTGAGCTTCACAGTGACCATCGTAGTTTGCAGTATATATGTACCTAGCCTAATCTGAATGCTAGACAAAGAAGGTGGATGGAGTTTCTTTGTGCGTATAACTTTGAGATTAAGTATATTCAAGGTAAGGAGAATGTGGTAGCTGATACTTTGAGTCATACGAGACAGGCTATTCTAGCATTGACTCTCACTGTGGATTTGCGGAGTAGGATTCTCCAAGCACTTCCTAGAGATAATTTGTATTAGGAGGTGAAGTCAGAGATTAAGTCAGGGAGGCCTTTGGAGGGTAGATTTTGAGGATTTGTTACTGGTTTAGATGTTCTTTTGCATCACATGAGCCCAATTTATGTACCACCATCAAATGATCTGCATACATTAGTCTTATCTGAGGCTCATTGTGCACCTTATTCTACACATCCTAGTGTTAAGAAGATACACGTAGACCTTTGAAAGCTCTACCATTGGTCTTGTATGAAGTGTGAAATTACTAATTTTGTGGCTAGGTGCCTAGAATGTCAGAGGGTTAAGGTAGAACATCAGCATCTAGTAGGGATTTTACACCCAAATCTCATTCCATCTTAGAACTGGGACATCATATTGATGGATTTCATAGTTGGTTTGTGTTTGACTCCTCATAGACATGATTCTATCATGGTGACTATTGATTAGTTAACTAAGGTGGCACATCTCTCCCCTATGAGTTCATCCTATACAACAACTTTAGTAGCCAGAGTCTTCATGCAAGATATTGTGAGACTACATGGTATCCCTCGTAGGATTATCTCATATCAAGATCCTCTATACACTTTTGCATTTTGGACCTCATTACAGCATGATCTTGGTTCCCAACTAAAATTTATCTGTGTATTGATACCGATGGACAGACAGAGCGGGTTAATTAGGTGCTAGAGGATATGTTGAGGATGTATTTTAGGGATAAGCAAACTCATTGGGAGGACTATTTGTATCAAGTCCAATTTTCATATAACAATGGTTATCACAGCTCCATTGGCATGTCACCTTTCCATGCTTTGTATGGCCGTCATTTTCATACACCCTTGATTTGGGATAGATTGGAGGACCGTATTCTCCTTGGTCTAGAGATGCTTTGAGGTATGGAGAAGCAGGTAGAGTGTATTCGTGAGAATTTGGTCACTGCATAAGATAGACAGAAGAAGTATGTAGATGCTCATAGGGTAGATAGGCAGTTTGCGGTTGGGGCTAGAGTTTTTCTAGGGGTGCACACATAGAAGATTCCAATATGTTATGGAAATGATTTGAAATTGGTACCTCATTTTTTTGGGCCATTTAAGATCCTAGAGAGGATATGACTAGTTGCATACCTTCTTTCTTTGTCGCCCAGCCTATCTCATGTTCATGATGTTTTCCATGTTTCTGTTCTTAGATGCTATATTCAAGATATTTTGCATGTTATTGATTGGAATTATTAACATGTAGAGGATGGGAAACTTGCTTTGGAGCCCATTCATATTCTACAACAGTGGGATTTGACCCTCAGGGGTCCCACCATCAAGCAGGTAAGGGTCCAATGGGACCCAAATGACGATTCATCGATGACTTGGGAGGATGCAATGAGATTACAGGAATTATATCCCTATTTTATCACACGCTTCTAGGACTAAGCCTAACCCTAAGCGGGTGGATGTGATACCCACCCATAGTTTTCTTTCAATTTCTGATGCTAAACTATTTTAGGCTATTATTTCAGTTGATTGCCGAATTATTTTAGGCTACATTTCATGTGAGCATTTATTATTTGAGTGGATGATGATTTTGGATCATGACTTTATATGTATATCATGTCTTGATTAGGTAGATAGATGATGATATTTTAAATGATGTTGTTATTATATGTTGATATTAGAACTATGATGTTACTTACCCCATACTTGCATGTGTATGGTTATCATATGTATTAGTTTCTTATTGATGTAGTTGATGTGGTAGAGGATGAAGACATAGTTACTCACATTGCGAGATCCACACGATTGATTGATCCATGTCATTGTTTTCTATATTTATATTGGATGTACATTCTTGTTCTGAGGTTTGCAGGTACATGGCATCATCTTCCCTAAATTGGCAGGAGTGAGCGTACCCATATATTCATCTCAATCGTAAAGAGGGGAGTTAACAATCAGACCCAAAACCATACCCTAAGCCTATTTGTCCTAATATTGGATGAGTATTAGTTTGAATACCCTACCTAAATTTGTCTAGTTGACATAAATTCGTGGATCCCTTCCTTGTGTGTGTTTGATTTTTACTTTGGTTGGTCTCAGTTGTGTGTATTGCTATTTGTTTGATTTACTATGTTATTTATTGAATTGATTATTGTTGGAAATTGAATATTAGATATAGGGAATTTAATTAATTATAATTAAATAAATACATATGTTTAATTAAGGGAATTAATTAAAGTTCAAATATTTGAGTATTTGGATTTAACTAATTTTTTAATTTTAATTTGGAGTTATTTTTTTTATGAATAATGTCTTTCTTATTAAGTTAATATAAAAGTTACATATTCACAAAAAAGGCATCGGGGGACATAAAAATCACCCCGCGAGAGTTCACATGATATCCAGCTGGAAAAAGAAACTAGAAACTATTCATAAAAAAAGGATAAAACATTTAGGCTGTAAGAGCAGTGCCAGCCGAAGGAGGATCTCTGTCATCATAACCCCAGGCATCCCTGTGATTGACTGGAGGGTTAAGAACCGACTAGCCATCAGTAGGATCATCTTTATCTTCTTTCTCCTCCACCTGAGGCAGAGAAATATCTAGAGCCAGGCAAAGAAATAGCCAAATCTAGGTGGGGGAAGGACCACTTGGAGGAAGGGTCACCATGAACATCACGAGCATCAGGAGGGGCAGACATAACCTGAGCTGGAGACCAATCAGAGGCACGAAAAGATGGAGAAGTCGAGTGGCGCTACCAACTATCATCACCACCCCTAGGAGAGTGGTGGCAAGGAGCCTACAACTATGGAGTGCGAGAGTGGAGAGCTAAAGAGATGTGGCCACAATGACAACCTTTGGGTGGATTACAATCTGCAGAAACTGAATCAGAAGGGACTCAGGAAATCGTATAGGGATCATTTTCCCAATGATTGAGTAGCTCATGAAGGTGAGCCACCTCTAGAGCCACTTTATTGGCTTGCACTTGAATCTGCATCATAACATTATTACATATACAAGCTTTATTATACAAAGAAACATTTATATCAAAAAAGATGTGAGTGAAAAGAATAACATTCCTATCTTTCCATAAAGTGAACAAAATATCCATCTTGAAAGTATGCCAAATCTGCGTAAACTTGGAAGGAAGTATCGGAGAGTCTCCCAAGACAATCAAATGCCAAGAGAAGGGCTCGGGTAGGAATGACTTAAAAAAATAATGAATCCATTGCCAATATTGTTGAGCTCTCCTACAGAACCAAAAAATGTGCAAAAAAGACTCAGGGTTCCCACAAAAGGGACACCAAGGATGAAGAACACCTAGGTGTTTGAGCCAAGGGCCCAAAGGAAGACCTTGGAAGAGAAAACACCAAGAAAAAAAAGCCATCTTGGGCTCAGTAATAGAAGACCATATGATTTGGAAACAAGAGCTCCAGTGGTGAGGTGAAGAGTGCAAATGCCAAATCTAGTTAAGAGTGTCCACCATGGGAAGATGAGGAGACAACCATCTATAAACCATCTTCAGCTTGAAGTTGCGGAAGGGAGTGGTAGGTACTATTTATAGTCTTTCCACCAGGGTCGAATAGACTAAACACCTAGCTTATGAATAAAATGATTTGGAATGACAAAAACCAACATATCAAAAGTCTGACGATCTGGGCGAGCTAGATGAAACTAGACCTGCATGTCATCCCAAGAGTGGAGGCTCATAGTGGCCCTAGAAAATAGGTCCTTAGGTGTTCTGATGCCACATTTGAAAAAATGTAGAGCACTAGCACCTTGAGTCTTAGCCAGAGGAATACCCTGAATGGAGAACAACAAAGACCACCAAAGGTTATGTTGATTCAAAGAAATCCCATTACAAAAACCATCCCCATCTGAATGAAGCCAAGGTTTGATAGCTTCCTAGGACTTCCATATGCTCTTAATCACGAAGGTGCCCTAAATATGCAAAGGCTCTCACATAATGAGAAGAGTTTGAAGACCAAATCCCTTCCAAGCTGGCCTGTGAACATGAGAGCATGAAGAAATACAATTCCTGACAAGGATTTTCCAAGCTTCATCACTTGTGAGAGAAAAAATAATCCATTTAGCACACAGAGTGAGCCCTTGCTTCTGAGTGGAGAGAAGACCAAGCCCACTAGATTCTCTAGGAAGAAAAAAAAACTCCCAAGCAACTCTGTGGAACCCATGACTTTAGGCTCTCTAAGCCCAGAGGAAATCTTTGAGAAGGTGCTCCAGCTTAAGGTAAGAGGCTTAAGAAGGATCCTAGTGTGAAGAATGGTAAACATGAGTAGAAACATAAACCTTAGAACAAATCTAAAATTTTCTCGCAAGAGAGAGAGGTTTAGAAATCCAATACTGAAGCTTCTTTTCTATTTTAGCAACCATAAAATTCCATAAATCCAAAGAAGAGCCTTGAAAATAAAAGGGAATGCCTAGGAAGTGAAAAAATTCCCCATGATGAACCCACTTCCAATAAAAATTGGCCAGCCAAGGAGGGGCTGGAAGAAAAGATTGTCTGTAACATAGGGTCTTATGCCATTGAATAGAAGACCTGAGGCTTGACAAAAAGTATCCAAGCATTGCAAGGCATTAGAGACATTTTCCTCATCCTCAAGGAGAGTGAGGAAGGAATCATCATCAAAGTGACCATTGAAAAGTTGGGAGGGAGAATCTGGAAGAGAGATGCCTTGCACTAACCCAGAGGGAAAAAAATTGGCAAGTAGGTAACCAAAACCTTTAGAAGCAAGCACATACAATGCAAGAGCTAGTGGACAAGCCTAGCGAATGGACCTAAAAATCCCAAAGGTGTCAGACTAGGAGCCATTGATAGAGATACATGTAGAGGCATCACCAAAAATAATTTCCATAGAGTGCAAAAAATTGGGACCAAAACCAATAGGTTGCAACATGGAAAGAATGAAAGTCCATTCAATCTGATCATAAGCTTTGGCAAAATTAATTTTGAGAAACAAAGTGTGTTGCTTGGACTTACGTGCCCATTCCATTCCCTCCTAGACAATGATAATGTTGTCAAGGATATATCTAGACTGAATGAAACTAGTTTGTTCTAGATGGACAATCAGAGGAGGAGATGTCTGATCTTAAGATCTAAAGCCTTAGCAATGATCTTGTATGAAACATTCAGCAAAGTCATGGGCCACCAGTTACAAATATCTTTGGGATCACTAGCTTTAGGTATGCATTTAATATTCCCTTTATTAATAATAGCACCCAGACTTTTATTATGATAGGATTTGAGATACACTTTATGTAGGTCAGGACATATATCATCCCATAAATGCTTGTATAATTCACATGGGAAGCCATCACACCCAGGGGATTTTTCATCTTCCATAAAAACACAACCTCTTTTAGGTCACTGATGGTAAGAAGTTTCTCACAGAAGGTACACTGCTTGACTGCCATGTGGTTTGGAGTAACAAAAATACACTTCTAGAGAGCCTCTTCCTGAGAAACCAAGTTTCCTTGTGAAGAAAACACTTTTTCATAGTGTTGAAAAAAATCTTGTGGGAATATTAGGAAGTTTTGAGAGAGTTTCATGACCATGTTTGATTTTTTTGATCCCAAAGTTGGTATGTTGGGCTCTAAGAGCATGAAAAAATTATTTAGAAGATTTATTGCCCACCTCCAACTAGTGGAGGCAAGATTTGATTTAAGCTCCCTGAGCATCATAGTTGTCAGAAATTTTCTTCTCATGGCAGAGCTATGCAAGCTTAAGCTAAAGCTCAGAATCAAAGGGATTCAAAGATAGAGTATTAGAAGCACTTCGAAGAGCTTTTGTGTTAGCTTCATAAAAAATTTTCCTGTATAGGGATAAGTGATGGCTATAGATGCAGAGAAATTTGGCAGTATAGGTGATGGTATAATTCCACCATGGGATCCACCCAGAGTGGTTAAGGGGCTGAGGCTCTAAATTCCAAACTCACAAAATGTGAGCAATAGTGGAAGCATGATTCAACATGGACATGTTGAGGAAAAATTGAGTTCTAACAGCCCATCGAGAAGATGATTGCCACGTAATGGAAAAAAAGATGGGGTAATGATCTTACAAGGTCACATCTAGAAAAGGAATGACAGGTAACTCCCAATCTTCAGAAAAGGAGAAAAAATATTGAGCAGTTATCATGGCATGATCAAGCCTCTTAAATATGCAGTCAGAACTAGCTCAAAAATTATACCAAGTGTGCCAGACCCCACTCTGCCAACAATAGTTAGAGTTGGGATAAAAAGGGCCAATTTATTGTGCATATAGTGCCATTCTTCCTACTCTCTAGTTTTCCATCGAAAAGGAAAAATCCCTTCCTTGTCAGAGGCCAGCTCAACCATATTAAAGTCCCCACACATCACCCAAGTTGCTGGAGGCAAATTATCCACCAACCAAAACCAAAGTTGAGATCTTTCCACATCATCATTGGGAGCATAAATATTAATTATACCACAGGAATGATTATTGAAGGACAACAAAATCCAAGTGACACACTACATTAGATCAGAACCATGCGCAATCATAGAAGATTAAAGGTGAGGTGAAAAAATAGTAATGACACCGCCTTTACCAGCTTCATGCTGAGAAGAAAACACAATGTCATTTGGCCATATTTCATGATAGGCAGAAGTAAGAAAAAATCTTGAAATTTTAACATCATGCATACACAAAACATCCAGACTACAAAGTCTGCAATGGGTATCCCAAACATAGTACTTTCTAGAGAGGTCACTCAGACCTCAAACATTCCACGATAAGAAAATTCATGAAAAATCTTGCATATCTTCCTCATCCTCAAGAGAGGAGAAACTATTCTGTAAGAAGGTTGGAATGGAACCAAAGATGGTGGGTAAATCTCCATAGGAGACATACCACCATTTTTCATTTTAGTCTTCCGTACGACCATCAGGACTGCGAGACCGATGCAATTTCTATGAAGAAACAATTGAAGAAACATCTTGCAGAGTGCGCACCACCACTAGGGTGGTAGACCACATAGCTAGAGATTTCCCCTATGAAATAGGGTTTGACATTTGTGGAACTACCGGTGGCCCTTTAGCGACAGGTATTTTCTCTCTAGCCAGAGGAGCTGATGGAGGAACAGAAGTGGAAGCAGCGGCTGCCTTCTTGGAAGCTAAAGAGGTATTTCCTTTTCGCATAGCCGTAGTCCATTCTTCCTTCTTCCCAACCTCTAAATTTTTAGTAGGAGTTTCCTTTGGCTGTGGCTTGACCTAAGGAATAGCCAAAGGGAAATCCTTAATCTTATGCTCAACCGAATGACATCTATAACAAGTGTTTGGTAGGTTCAAATAAATCACCTTTTGAGAAAATGTGTGGGTACCAACCTATATGTCAACAGAGTCTTTGAGGTCCTTGGAAAGGTCAACCTCAATGCAAACATGCTTCTATGGATGGCATTGAAAAATTTATCATGCTCCATGATAATGACTTTGCCAAGAGTTTTGGAAATAGACTCAATAAAAGGCCAACAAGACAATGGGAGATCGGGAAACTCAACCTAGATAGGAACCCTAAGTTTCTTGTCATCTGAGATAGTGAAATATCAAGACCACCTTTGGAACACAAGAAAAGAGGACCGAACCATCCAAGGGCCATGACTGAAGACCACCTCCTCTTGGGAAGGGTTAGCAAAATGAAACATGAAAAAACCTTTTGTAAGGTTTTGAACACCTTTAAGGAAGACTCCTTGAGGATTCCAGCTCTTGTTTACCCACTCTTTGAGTATACTTTCAGGCAGAGTGTGACCCACAAAATACCCTATCAAGGTATGTTTCTCTAACCAATTACAAGTAGCATCAAATTCTTACAAGTTAAGCTCAATATCACGGTTACCTCATGGAAGACCTTCAGGACGAACTTGCGTGGTCGCTTGTTCAGAGGAGGTGTGATGACTTTCTGAATCATCAACTCAAACACCAGCATCAACTGTTGGGCCGAAGTAAGCCGGAGCCATTATAAACTAAACCTAATGAGAACTCCCGCAATAAATGCGGTATGACAAGTGGGAAACTCAGAAAAAAATCTCAAACAAAGAGCCATACAATTTGGATTTATTTGAGCTTTTATGCTTATTAAATAATTAAATAATTAATTGCATGGATAAACTTGTGCTTTAAATATTTAATTTATTTAATATAATATTTATTTAATTACTTTGCATTGTAATTATTGAAATTGAAATTTGAATTCAAATGCAAGTTACTTTTAAAAGTCAAAGTGTGAGTTGCCCAATAAAAGATATTTTTATTTAATTAATTAGGATTTTCTTTCAATTTAGGAGTTGAGTGGAATGTTTATTTTTTGGGATTGCATGAAAGGGGAAAGTTGATTCTCTTTATGGGAGATTTTATTTTCATTTGGGAGGATTACAGGTTTTGGAAAAGGTTGAAGGAGTTGGCAGAGTTTTTGTGGTTTGGGTATTTTTATGATATTGTTGTTTTCGGAAGCTTGAAAGGAATTTTTTTGGGATCATTTTTCTCAAGCCTTCATTGTTCTGGATCTATTGTCAGATTCAAACTTGGAAGAGTTCAGGATTCTTCTTCTTTTAAAGGCTTCGTGGTCAGATCTTCTATTGAATTTAAGGTAGGGTTTGAAACCCTTGGTAATTTTGTATTTTGTTGAAAAATTGACTTCTTTGTGTTTGATCAATTGTATTTTTTATGTATTATGATTTAGTTTGTGTTTTTATTGATTTGGGTATTTAGAAAACCCATGGATCTATATTTTAGAAAAAAATTAAATCCTTATTATAGTGGGGTTATGCTATCACAAGTTTATTGAAAAACTCCCTATGGAAGACCTACATTTTAGAAAAACCAAATCTGGACTATAGAGAGACTATATTGTCCAAAATAAATTAATTAATTAGAGCCTTCCTATTGTTGAAAAATCAAATAAATTAAAAATAGCTTGCTATTTGTTTTATTGTTAAAAAAATATAGTGAAAAAATAAAACACAGTGAAAATATTACACAAAGAAAAGGAAAATGACAAAAGAAATAAATAGATAAGAAAAGACATTTTTTTTTACCTTTGCACATTTTACGAAAAAAACATAGTTGAAAAATATTTTAAAAAAATCATAAATGAAAATAGAAAGGAAAAAAAAATTTAAAAAAATTGGTGGGGAGGTGGGTTGACCCCACCATCCCTGCGGCAAGTGAGGCTGCCGCAGCAGCCAAGCTGTCGTGCGCAGCAAGGCAGTCATGCAGTCCGCACTGTCGTAAGGCAACACGACTACCTTGGCAGCCGAGTTGCCACGACAGCTCGAGCTGCAGGCTAGCAACCGTGGCTACCGCCTTATAATAAGGCATTGGGGGGGCGGGCGTGGGGCTCGGTCCCCCAATAACTTTTGTTTTTAAAAAATTTGTTTTAAATTTTTAAATTTTAGCTTTATTTAAGGTTTAATTTGTAATTTAAAATATATATAATTTATTTAATGTTAATTTTAAATTTAGTTTAAATTTTATGTTATTTAATTTATTAGTTAATTAATAGCTTAAAAAAAATAGTTTAATTAATTTGTTAAATTAAATTATTAATTTCATTAATAATTTTTAAATTAAGATTAATGTATATGATTTTTAGGTTATTAATTTTATTAGTAACTTTTAAATTTAGTCTGGTTTATCTGTTATTTGAATTATTAAATTAATTAATAACTTTTAGATTAGAATGCATATATATGTACTTAAATTATAAGTTTCATGGATGTCTTTCATTTCGTAGTTATTTTAATTGATAAGATATTTTGTGTTTTTCTTAAAGGGTTAGTATTATCAATTTTTAAACTATTAGAGATGAAAGGAGAACCTAGTATTTTGTTCATTTTAATAAACCATGGAACTATGGATATTTATTGATAGATGTTTCATAATTAAGAATGTATTTATATCATTGTTAGATTTAAATGTACAGTGTTTTACTTTTGTTTCTACATGATGTAAATGATGTTCCTTCCTTGAGTGATTTGTTTCCAATGAAATGTTTATCTAGGAGTTAGATTGGCCTAGGAAGGATACAGAGGATGGGGAATGATCTTATTTCTATCTTATGATGTGATGTGTGTGTATTGATTTATTATCCTAAACTTTCCGTATAAGCTCATGTTGTTATGAATTTTGTAAGAGTGTATATCTATGTGATCGTTGATGTTATTGTGTGGGGAACTGGATTGGGTATATCTTTATTTGAACTTATGCTTGATCTATGTAGGATCTGTGAGCCTAGGGTAGGTTACCTAGTTATGTAGTAGGGGGTGGCTTGCAATAAGCATTGGGGCCCGCAAGAGGCTACTAGGATCACTTATTGTAAGTAATCTTAATAAGTCATAATATAATAATTAATTGAGAGGTCTTAAAATGAATTAATAAGATGTATTTCCTCACCCATACTTGAGTGCTATTATAGGCTAAGATAGAGGATGGGATGATGCTTGCCACCTTGAGGGGTGTGTATCTGGCATAGTTAGTGACTTTTTCTATTTGAGAGGTCATTGATACCATGTATGGTCACTTGAGTATTTTTTTCCAGTGAGACTACCAAGACAAAACTTAAGGGTTAGATGTACATGATGACACCTTCCTATACATAGCCTAGATTTCCTACATGTGTTGATTGCCTCTGGATTAGCGAGTCTTACCTTGCATTATGTGTAGTACACCTGGAGTTAGAGATCTATCAGGATCTCATTTTTAGTGGTCATTTCCTTCTTTGGTTTTGGTTATCTGAGTGGGGTTTAGTTGTTATCTCCTAAGGATGGTGGGGTGGAATTTTATAGTTCCACACAAACATGTGGTAGTGATTCTTTACCATTTGAGATTTGATGTCCTTGTTCCAGTGCTAGATGATCCTTATGTAGTTGATCTCTTTATGATTCTTCATTGGTGGTTATGTTCTTATCATTCCTTAAATTTTAATCTTGTATTAGCGTATCACATGTGATACCTAAATCTGGATATTGTATTATATTGTTAGAGTGATTACTACATACCCTGCGACATGTGCAGAGGATGTGAATTTATTTAGGTCTCATTGTTTCCATGAGAATTATAATTATTTTTTGTAATTTACATTTATTACATCTAATTATATGGAATATTTTGTTATGGTTATTTAGTTGAGTTTTACTCTTACGTAATTCCACATCATGGTACCCTTGAGTTTTGTAATCTATGTTGTATTTTTATATGTGAGTAAATGGTAATTTCTTCTAAATTTATTTATGTCTTGTTGTGTAAACTTAAAAAAAAAAAAAAATTCATCAAGCTTAGTATCATGTTCTAGGTTAATCTCTCTTGGATTTTGTGGTGAGGTGTTACAGCTCTAGAAATAAGCTGAAAATGCAGTTGTCATCTACATGATTTGATATGCTAATATCTTCCAACAGCGTACACAAAACATTGTCAGTATATCTTCCCTCATTCAACACTTTTAAAATAGGCCTCATTTGATAACACTAACCATCATGTGACCAATGCCAATTATGGCCACTGAAAAATTTAGGACCCTTAAAACATTTTCATATTTACTTGCATTATCACAAATCACAGAATTTTCATCCAGCTGAAAAATATAACATTCATATTCCTCCTCACAGCTGGAGTAATCAGACTTTGTATTGTCACTTGTTTGCATGCCCATATTAGAGTTCCCTAAAGAACTTGCTTGCAATTTATCAACCTTATGCAAACCACCATCATATATGTTGGAGGGAGAGCACTTATCTACATACTCACCATGTATCTACATACTTTGAGTAACTAAAAGACCATCCTGCATTGGTTCAATGAATGGTTTAGAATTTTAAACATATTCATAACCTATATAATTATCCCAATCAGTACTCAAAATCATGCCAGGAACCTCTTCATCCTTTGAAAATTGAATTCACAGATACTTCCATTATTTGATATATCATATTCAATCTTATTGTAGACTAGTGACACAAAATCATAAGGGGAATCAGAGGCACACATATCAAAATCTTGACCATTTGAGATGTACTCTTTGTAGAACCCAATATGTGTTGGGTGCAAATACTTAGAGCTATCCCTACCTACATATATCTTATATCCATAAGCCAGGACCTCAGAAAGTTTTTCACTACAAAGTGAACAATTATCATCACTCTCACCACCCTCTGATATGCAATCACAAGAAGCATCTTCATTTATCCAATCAGTATCTTCTTGCTGACTACACATATCCTCTACCTCATATTGAGAAGGAGAATCACTTTCATGATTACAAGAGAGAGCACCCTAACTAGACACATCTTCATCATACTGGTTTCTATCACTCTCAATATCAACATCACTAGGCACAACCTCATGTTAGGATCTTCAATATTTTTTATCAACTTTCTAGCATATTCAATACCTTCTTCCCTAATGCCTCATTTGGTTGAGGGGTGGAATTAGATTTTCATGCCCAAAACCAGGATTTGGGTTCAAATATTTCATTTGGTGCGTTAAAACAATAAATTGAATATAGTTTCCATCTTCCAATTTTGGGGAAAAATGAGGGTTTCCATCTTCCACCCAAATAAGTGGAATACAATTTCAAAACCTGGTTTTGTATTTATATGTTTTCACATTCTCACTGCCTGTGACAAAGTAAGATCTATGGAGCACATATTTTATCCCACCATTTGAGAATTATTTGGTTGTCTAAATTATTTAGCATGTAATGCCATCCTCTATGAAATAATAACATATCCCTCACCTACACCATACTTTCTTCCCTAATCTCTGCCCCCTTGCCGCTAAATCCACATTTTTTGGGCAAATCACTAAGCCTACAATCCATTAATTATTTTACATTTTCCTTCATCTCCAATCTAGCACAAGAAAACACTTTGGAAACCATGGAAATATTGCTATGTTCCTCCTACTGTGCGGTGGAGAATATGTGACTTCTGAGATTTTCCAATCTGATTTCTTCGTAAGAGAAGGGAATTCCTAGAGAAGTAGCATAGGCAATGAGTTTTGAACCCTTCTTTAAGCCGGATTCCACGTCATTGTCCCAGAGAACAATAGTAATTTCAAGCATATATGGTATTTTATGGCTTTCTGCCGCTAGGGCTTCCAATAATGGTGGCCATTGTAGGCCCTCTGCTACATCAAAGTCTAACAATATGGTGTAATTTTTCCACCTCTGCAGAATCAATGGCCTTAGAAGAGAAATAGATGGGATCCATTTAAGAATGTATGCATACATAGAATCACAAGGCATGTGACAGAAAGCCTCATTAAAATGTGGTTTCACAAAATACAGGCAAGTTGAAGAATATATTAAAATACTTTTAATTTTGCATTGACAGGTGATTCCTCCTATTTCACCGATGATAATCATTGGAATAATTTGAACCATCGGAAGTCCAAAATTTATTAGTTCCAATTCCAATTTTGAACTTGGCAACCAAAGATATAAGATGGATTGACTCTTTCATCTTTCGGGTCAACCAAATAGTCCAAACTATATCTGGAAGATGCAAAACCGGAATTTCAAAACCCTGTTTTGAAATAATCAGGTTTTGAGTCCAATTCCAATTCCCCAACCAAACGGGGCCTAAAGGAGACTGGTCAATCAAGTGAATCATGAAAACAAGGTTCCAAAAACACAATAACCCAAACTGAGTCCAGTGGATAGAAAGGAATAGGAAAATTGCTTATTGTGGAAGAAAACCTCTTATAAAAAAAGAAGTGCAGATTCTCCCACCATTCTTTTAATTCTCTTTTGTAGTGACAAAATAACATGTTCTTGGAGATCTTTCTTTAAAAAATTTATATCTCCAATAACCTCTTCAAGATCTAGCAAAGGTTCTCCAGATCTAGACATAGCATAAAAATACATAACCTCTATGTCCCCCACTTCTTCAACTAACACATACTTCCACTTGATTTTGCAAAATGCAATTCTAACCTTGAAGCATGAAAACTCTATCCACACCTTGTTCCTTCTCTTAGTTCTTAAATTACTTAATAAGGAAACATTTTTATAAACTTGAAAATAAAATACCTGGATGTATTGTATTAGCTACAAAAAATAATTTTCTGAAGTCACCTCCAAGTCACCTTTGAAAAAATTTGGTAGATTCACCACCTCTTTGCAGAGGACAAGTTTGAATCAACTAAGATCTCTTCACCCAACTTAGACCTTCTTTAAAACCAGAAAACTCACAATACACCCCACTAATAGGGTCTCATATATATTCCTCCTTTGACTACACTCTCAGTCATAGGAGCCCAAACATCTGCTTCATCATCACTGCAAGTCCACCTTTCCTTTTAGTCTTTCTCCAAACATGCACACTAGTACAATCAGAGAACTTGGAGTCACCACTTATGAGATAATATGTGTATATCTTTTTGGAACTTGGAACTTTTAGACCCTCTTGCAATGATAAAACAAACCCTGACTCACTTTATAAGTAAGAGGAATGCTTCTTTGTAAAACAAGACTCTATAACAACCATATGACTCTGGGATTTATTTTGACTAAGTAGATAACAAAGCTCTCTTATCCCCAACTGAGTCTCTATGTTGTTGATGACTCTTGGAATGATTCAGCAAAACAAGGAAACAATTCTCTTAAACTTGCTAACAATTATGTTGAAGTTGTTAACTTTTGTTTCCCTAGCAGAGTCGCCATTTCTATTGGTCACTGGGATGGGCTAACTTGAAACTAGGTTAAATGTTATGAATATTAGAATATCAAAGATTCTAGAAAAATTTCAACAAGATTATTGCATCTCCATTCCCCAACGAATGGGATAACTCCATCTGAACATTTGATTTAACTTATTCAAACCAGAGTCCCCCTAATAAGGTCTACAAGACCTTTCTATTCTATGTCCCCATTAGAATCACCAATTATGTGTTGGAAATATTGTTTTGAAAGCTATAATGGAAACAATTGTTGTTTTGTCATTGATGTTGTTAATTTTTAAGATAGCTGCAAATGTAATAACACTATGTTGTATGTTGTATGTGTCTTTCAAATGCAACAATCTCTCTTTCATTTATATTGAGAAAGAGGCTAGAAGTGACATGTCCCTTCATGGGACATGTCTATTCATCATAATTGTTAATGTTTCATTAATCAATCATATATTTGAATAATATGAGTTTGCATTATATATATAATATTATTAATCAATATCAAAATATTATATGTATTCTAAATTATCATACTACTCAAGCTACAAACATTAACACTTCCTCTTAGCTAGGGAGAATGATCAAACAAAATGTGTAGTGGTTTCCCTTGTCAACACTTATGACCCTCACAATAGCTACACAAAACATCAACACTCCCTCTTAGTTAGAGAAGATAAAATCATATATATATATATATA
>MU224021.1:480702-530047 GCA_018584345.1 Thuja plicata | reverse complement strand
GTGATACCTATTTTTACATATCACCTATTATGTGATATGAGGAATCACCTCAGATCATGATACCTAATTTTTATATCACCTCAAATTGTGATATGAGGAATCACCTCAAATCGTGATACCTAATTTTCATATCACCTTAGATCATGATACCTAATTTTCATATCACCTCAAATCATGATACAAGGATATAGTAATAAGGAACGTTACATTCCCTTACATATAACCCTATTATGGTATGTACACTAACATATTAAATGTCTACCATAAAGAATCTCCATTAAAAGATTTTCACCTTGTAACATCAAATACAAGTGTTCATTGTCTAAGAAGTCATCACCTCTCAGAAATGTACACAAGATGAGTGGACCCATAAATTTATGGAGTCACACACATGACATCCACCTTGACTCATCTCAGGGAGTGGATCCACCATGGCTCATCCCAGAGGGTGGAAACAAGGGCTTTCACCTTAGACTTCTCTCTCAAAGAGAAGAATGCAATAACATAGAAAATAATAGATCATAGATGTTTAAATTCATTTTCATTTAAGGCTTCATTCTCCAACACACCAAGTTTATCTCAAAAGTATACAACCTTCTCTCTAGCAAGAGACTTGGTGAGGATATCAGCCATCTGTCTTGTAGTGATAATGTACCTTGAATAGCATGCTTATGCACTGTATCTCTTATCTAGTTTGCATCACTCTTGGTAAACCCCAAGTTATGTAGGAGTTAGCATAAAGGCATTTTAGCCAACACAAATGGGACTCAATCTCATGACCATAGTCGTCTGATTGAAAAAAAACATCTTTATTGTTGACTCCCTCTAAGCCAATATGACCAAATTCCCTGAAGATCAGAATGGATCAGATCATCTTGCAAATACCTCCTGACCTCCTCATCCATGGTTGCTTTTAGATGAACTGTCAGACTCCCTCTAAATCTAATATCAACCTTATGCCAGCAAGTTGTTTCTTTGTTCTTTAGTCTGCATCAAGCTTTGTTCTTGAATTCCCTTTGATTTAACAACTTATCCATCTATCTAGGAATATCATGACCTAGATGGAACTACATCTTTTCAATTTCAATCTTTTGTCTTTTTATAGTTTCCTGATCACTAGGGAAACCATCTCAATATGGCCTACCCTTCTAAATCAGAATGATTAAGATCTTTGAAAAATAATTTTGGGAGATCCTCTAGTAGCTCCCTCTGTTATGAAACATACATAGTCCCAATCGTTAAAATATCTTGCTACAAGAGACTCTCATCATGTTGAAATTTTGATCATAACATCATTTGTAGGAGTAGTTTCTCATATACAAATGTACTTTTTATCAGTTTAGTTGCACTCCAAATTGATAAGTTGATTATTATCTTACATTGTTATGGATTTGATAGATTGTTGTTCTAAGTACAAAATTTTCTTGAAAAAAAGGGAAAAATCAGAGAGAGTACACATACAATCTAGCAACTACAAATAGAAGAAAGGACTTAAATAAAGGTACATACTTTCAAACCTTGTCCAGATATTGGAGACAAATATCTTATTATTGCATTCATAATTAACACTTGTGTCATTCTCTAAGTATTGATCTGATTTTAAACTTTCAAATTTAGAAAATTGATCTTTACATTGAAAATTTCAAATGAATGCAATCAACAAGTATTCCTTTAGAGGTTACATATTTCAGTAAAGAATACTGAGAAAATACACAATGCTGAAAGAAATAAAAGAGCATTAGAGAAATTAGGGATCTAAACATTGCCTTAGAGAGGTCTTTAAGTATGTTGATAATCTAACATCTGTAGCTTCATATCTTCTTCTTGATCTTTATCTTAAAATCTCCTTGTAGTTGTTTTCCTACATCATGAAGATGGAAGAGTAGTTAGATCCAAGATTGGATCTAAACAATGCATAAATCGCTAAGAACAGCATGCTGCAATCACCACTTTCAGAATTGTATATTTACTAAGCAAACATCAAATACAATAACAAGGTACACATCTGCAATAACTAAACTAAGTATCAAAGGGGCATAGTTTTATGAAACCTTTTACTGTATATAATTGTTATCTTGCATCAGGTAAAGATTGCTTAGTAGAGAACCTCGATGTTAGGTCAATAAATCCAACAAGAAAATCCACATTCATACATAAATGTCATCCCAAATGACATTTACATACAAATATGGATTTATTGATTGAATCCATCAAAGTAAAATCGAGATTCAAAATTTATTGTGTGCAAGGCAAAGATATCCTATAATCCTAAAGTATGATATGCAAGAAAGAAAAGAAGACACAACAGAGTGATAACAATGCTTCTCTAAAAAGATACATGTGAAATGAAATGATGAAGAGTGTTCCTAAATGAAGGATGTATCAGCAAATAAAGAAGTATATTTTCAAGGAAATGAGGTAACATTGTACCCTTTCAATATACAAAGCATGCATGAGATACCATATAAATGTTATTCAAAAAGGAAATAGAAGGAAGTAATGATATTCACTTTATAACAGTAAAGTATCCACAAGATGAAATATTAGTGTTGATGTTATAAGAGATAGGTGTGCTAAAATAAATACAGTGCAAGAGATTCACAAGAAATGTTGTTATCAAGTACAGTAAAAGAGGAAGGAAGACAGAAAAAGAGATTGTTGTGAATACTAATACTGTTTGCTTCATGTGTAGATTAAAGACTAACTAGAACACACATTCATTATGATGTATGCAGGAAGGTTAAATGTTTCAAATGTACTTTATGTTATGAATTTTACCCATGGGAGTCATGAGCCCGTGCTCGAACCCCATGGGTGATAATTCAATATGTTGAAAAGATGCTAAAAAATCAAGTACATAAACATATTTTGTTGCTGAAAATGGAAACATGTGCTATGATTCTTGTTACAACTAGAATGTTTATCTGCAATAGAGTTATCAAAAAAAGATGTAATTATGCATTCACTATGGAAATACTTAAAAATGATACACTCGAAGCTTGAATCCATGTATACAACACTAAGTTATAAGAGCCATACATAATGATCAAATCAAGGAGAAAGGGGCTACATTAAGTTGACTGAGGTTCATTTTTAAATGAATGTTACAGAAATCTTAAGCATATGGTAGTAACAAACAGTGAAGTGAATCAGAGTTCCAAATATCTAATATGGAAAAGTTGAATTAAAAATTGGAATGCATAGATTTTGGGGAATAGATTTGCATATAAATTGAACAAAATATCATTATGTTAAACATTGAATTGCAAACCCATGCAAGGTTGATATACTAGATGCATGTGATATAAAAAATGAACTACAATCAAATAATAGGGATGTAATGCTAAGACAGTGCAAGTCATCAACTGCAGAATGCATGATTATACAGAATAAAATGACAGTGTAGTTTGGAGGTAAAATCTGCATATAATAAATTAGGGGATTAAGAAAAAAATAGTACTGTCTTGGCAAGTTAAAGTATTAAGGTTTGTATCCATCAAAATAAATAATTTTGTTATTGATACAGCTTTCATGTTTGGAAAACAAATTGAAAGTTCAGTGCATGCAACTTTCTATTCAGTAGATGCAGACATTCAAATAAGATAGCATGTAATGACAACATACATCATGAACAACATGGTCTCCATACAATAAAGATTGTAGACAGAAATGGAGGAATCATTAAACAATAGCATGGAGGCTAATTCAAAATTAACTCTTTACAAACTACAAACATGATGATACATATTAGACATGTAGTATTTTTAATTAAAATTCTTGTTGCTTCAACAGTATGAAGATGTTTCTATTTTTAAGTAACAACATTGTCGTATTTCAAAGAAAATATTGAATGGAGTTTATAGACATGAAGACAAAAAGGAGCTCATTTATCAAACAAAAAATAACAGCTTGCATATGTTTTAATTTCACTTAAAGATCTACAAAAGCCATGTGGGTGTTCGGTTTTTTGCCATTCAATCAACAAACAATGGGTATTCAGACAAGTGAGCATGAAGACAATAGTGATACACCAACACAAGATAAAGTTCAAACTTAAATCATAGCTGGACGCTCTTATCAATGTCTTAGCAAGAATACATGGAGAAATCCTTCTAATATGCAATGATACTTTCCAAAAAGAATACAGAATCTGAATGCAAAGAGACAGAAAGATTTTACTCATATTTTTGTTCAAAAGCCCGCAAATAAGACTCCAAGTTATAAACTGTAGTGGAGGCTAACTTCTTGAATAGTGCCCAAGTTCAAATGATGCAAGGATAGCGCCATATCATATGGCATGCAGAAAGATACAAAGGAGGGCCTGCAAATGGAGCTCAAGAGCTAACTGGAGGTGGAGCCTGAGTTCCATGATAGAGACTGAGTCTATGCAAATGCAAAATGCCAGATGTTATGCCAGGGAAACGACATGTTGCAGCCTGCAGGATAGAAAATATTATGAGGAGTGTCAGTTCAGCTCGAGTTCTTTCAAAGATACATGCAAAGAGCCAACATTCATGGTTTCAAACTTCAGAAAAGCCACCCAAGAACAAGTCAAAGATAGAGAGCACCAATGACAAAATGGAGACAAGCATGGCAGCACCAAGCAAAACCCTAACCTTCTCCTTCCAACAAATGAGGAAATACCAAATGAGAAAGCTAAAAGAGATGAAATAAAATGCCTTTGCCAAGTTGAATAAAATTTGGAGTCCACAATACAGAAGAAGTTAAATGCCTTGATGAACTGCAGTGCCATGACAACCTCTCCTACCACCATGAAAGCTTCATCACATGATATGTCAGTGATTGTATGGGTTATGTTGACCATGGGATAGGGTATCGAGTTTGATGGTGATTAGGGTTATGTGCTATGGTGTTAGTTTTAGGATATGAGTTAGGGTTTCTCTTTTAAACATTATGGTGTTACATTTTTTGGTATTTCAGGCTATATTTTTGGAGTTTTTGTAATATATTATGTAATATCTTAATTGATATACATGATAAAGTGTATAAATCAAGAAGATGAATATTAGGAGATATAAGTTTAGGGGGATGATTTTATATTAGTGGAAAGTGTTGGTAATATTGTTGTAAAAATATATTTTAAAAATGCCAACATTGGGGGACTTCATTTTTGAAATTAGTCTTGAGGGCTTAGTTTTGGGCACTAGTTATGCCTCAAATTTAGGGATTTGGTCATATTGGAGGGACTTTTTGAAAGGATATATTGTAGGCATCATTTGAGCCTAAAATTTAGGAGTTGTCTAGCTGATTGTTAGGACTTTTAGGGGTGATATTTCATTTTTGAGATTAGCCTTAAGGGCTATATAACTGAACTTATTATTCATTTGTAGGGGTTCAAAATTTTGGGATTTTGAGGTATTAATGAACACATTTGTTCCTTTGCCCATTTTCTTGGTATTTTGTAACCATTATACAGATTTGAGAGATAATAAAGCTATACTTACTATTCATACCTATTTTCTGAGTATTACATCTATCCTTTTTTCAAGTTTTTTTCTACATTTAAGAGTTTATCCATTTTTAAGCATAGATTAGTGAATTACTACAAATTCCTATTCTAGGTTTAAGAGTTTTAACCTTTTGCATAAATTTATCTGTTTGTTGGTTGAATTCCTATTATTAGTGGTATCAAACCCTAATTAGGTATTGTAAACCATCCTAGGTGTTGAGAAGTGAGATAGTTTGCAGAACTTAGTAATGTATGTTTGGTGAATATAGTCTTGCAATTTCTGATAGATATGCATTCATCTTTGGTGTATCACCTTTCCTAATTAATTTTTCTTATTTTTCCAAGTCCTCTTTTCCCCTTTTCCAAAAAACCACAAAATTTAGTATTAGGTGATATTTCAAATCCAATAGGAACCGGCCTAGAATCTGGAGATTCATTCTCTAATCCACCTAGGAGAATGTTTCCATATTTCAACAGGATGGCTAGATTCTGCATCCAGCTATAGGCGCAATCCTGATTGACAACAATACTTGTTTGATTTCATAGTAACATGAGTGAATGTAATAAACTATGGATTTATCTTCGGGTTTGGTAACACCAAAAATTCATGATAATATGGCTTCCATCTGAAGCTTCAAGTACATGCATCAACCTCTTAACCTTCTCATTCAAGGTTGCCTCTGATAGATTGTTAAACTCCCTCAACTTAGTTCTATGACTGCAAGCATCAAGTTCTTTCTTTCTTGAATGCAATCTCTTATGTTTCTTGATCTATCCTAAAAGCATTTTAGAGAGATTACAAATAGTTCATAAAACTAAACTATCTCAAAGAGAAATACCAAAGATAGAAACATACAAGATTTTACTAGCCAATATTATAACATAAATTTCAAACTCAAAATTTATGTGCAATAATAAAACATGAAATAATTATCTTAAGGTTCAAATATTTCCTTTTGTAAGGTGAGCCCATATAGGAAATATCAGGTATAAAAAAACCTCTTCATCATAATTCCCCTTCAATGAATCCATACTCTTGGATGCTTCTTTGATACTGTAAGAAGGACTGTCATATTTTCTCATATCCACATTTATACCACATCCACCGCACTATTCAAAAGAATGTCTTTGAATAGAATCCTTCAAATGAATCAAACCAATGCATATGGTTAGTATAGTTAGAGATTTTTGGTGTAGTTACAACCACTTCTAAACAATTGCAAATTGTCTTCTCACTATTCTAACTTCCATCGTATTAAACACACAAGCTCTTCCTCAAATTTTGTACAAACATCTTTATCATTGTAATCACATTGATAAATGACAACTTCTATGTTTGTTCACAACATAATCTTGGAGAAAATCAAATAACGATTGCTAACAGAATTGACGAAATATGATTCCTTTTGCAACAATAATCAATCTTGAGTATAAAATTAGCTATGGCGATGACATGATATCAATCCTTTATTGCCTTGACAAATCCTAACCTTCTTTACCTATATTTGTTTAATTCTTATCTCTGCTATAGGAATTGAATTCTTGAGATGGACAATAATGTCAAACCAATATCGTTTGGCTGACACAAATAGTCGAGATGTCATCGGATGCAATGCCTTGTATGTTCATATATATATGTCATCATTCGATAATAATATGATATCCATTAGTTTCCAGTGTCTTACTCTTCAAATTTTTCTCTATCAAACATATCGCTATCTTCTCATTATAGTTGAAGCTTGAGACAACTTATAACTGCCGCCTATATACATGCCAAAGTCACAGTTATCCTGTGAATGCCAATAAATATCAAGTGATGCTCAAGATTAACGCCTCTAATTATAGTTTTCAATCTTGTGTTTGATTCCACAGAATTAAAAATCTGCAATTACTACAAATGGCATGGAATCGTAGATTTGGTGTTCTATAGACCCTTCATGATGATATTGAACCATCCTCCATGATAGCCACTGGAATTTTCTTGGCACAAAGGGTGAATTGTACCTCAACACTGGAAGGATCTCAAAGCTAGGATTACATTTATTTGGATGCTCTTTCCAAATGAACCAGCATCCCAAACAATAGGGTTAGAACCTATGGCCTCTCAAATGTTCATCTTTTCTTCCTTTGTGTTCAAAATAGTGATCTGTAATCCAAAATGGTCTTTTGCTTCTTAAGAATCCTCTTTGTCTGCAATTTGAAACAAATCACAATGATCTTGGCTTTCAGAAATACCATGTATGGTTTTGTGACTCAGCCATCTACGTATCATTGTGAATGATTCTTGATTTCTATTTCTTCCCTTTACATAACCGATATCCTGCGACTTTTTATTTTCCCTGAATCAAATGTTGTGAGAGTCTCATGGTGTGAGCATATTATTTTTCTATTTGAAATCTTCTTCCGTTAGAATCAAACATAGTATGTAAGTTTCTTGCAAAGTGTGAGATTATCAATTTCCAGAATTCTGTAGACTTTCATGGTCTTTAACATCAAATAGTCTCATTGATTCGGTCGATAGATTGCGCTAAACAACATGATAGATTATGCAATAATGTGCCTGCTAATTTAATGTTGGTCTGAGTGTCCGCAGAATTAAATTTCTAATGTCTCCAAATCTCACAAGCCCCTCAGAAAGTACACTGCTCTAATACCATGTTAATTTTTAAGATAGCTGCAAATGTAATAACACTATGTTGTATGTTGTATGTGTCTTTCAAATGCAACAATATCTCTTTCATTTATATTGAGAAAGAGGCTAGAAGCGACATGTCCCTTCATGGGACATGTCTATTCATCATAATTGTTAATGTTTCATTAATCAATCATATATTAGAATAATATGAGTTTGCATTATATATATATACAATATAATATTATTAATCAATATCAAAATATTATATGTATTCTAAATTATCATATGACTCAAGCTACAAACATTAACAGATGTCAAACCTTACTGGTGAGACTATTTCTATTCACCAAGCCACTGACCTGAAGATTTCAAACTCAGTGAATAAGAGAATCAACCATCATGTACAAAAGGATGTGAAAGACAAGATGAGATTGAAGAAGTCCCTTTGTGAAATGGCCAAATATATTCAACAACTTCATAATCTTGTACCTAAACCATTGTCTATAGTTCCATTTTTCCTAGATGTCAAGTCTCCGAAGAATCAAAAGTTCCTCGATCAAGTTCACAAGGATAGGTACATATCAAAGGCCTTCTTAATCTAGATGGATAAGGTAACCAAAGAAATTACCAAGTTCACTTATGATTTTAATAGCTTGATGGAAAAATCTAAAAAAGTTGTTAAAGGTAGTAGAGGAAGATGTAGAACTGTGGAAAATGGGAAAGGTTCAATTGGAGATTGAAGTACACAACATGGAAGATGTTTACACTTATGGTATAAATAAGTTTCTCTCTGAAAAAGTAGTACCAAGGGTTGATGAGAATTCACTTTTTGTTGTTAAAGTGAATATGGAATGGGAAGGCGCCCTATATGAGAAAGCCATCAAAGAATATTCCTAGATAATTGAAGCCCAGATCAGTATGAGGGAAATCATGCATGCACAGAATGAATGCACAGGAAAAATTATTGGATTGGAGAATGAGACTAGTAGTGAAATGACAAAAATAATTGCCTGTTACAATCAAAAGGTAGAAAACCTGAAAGCTGCTAAGGAAATTGGGATGAAATATCATTCAATTTTAGCTCATGTGGAGTCAACAATTTTCTATGGTTATGAACAAATGAAAATATTTGAAGGAAAGTGCCAGCAGAAACAAAACTTCAAGAATATTTGGAAGCAGAGGTTTGGAGCGGTTGCTAAATTGAATCAAGAACTGAGGAAGAACTTCTCCACTACATTTGAGGAGTGGAAAACATAAAAAGATGCCAACAACACTAATGATGGAGTTGTAATTTTCCTATCGGCCAATTAGTTTTCTAGATAGTTTTTCTATTTTTTCTTATTTCCAAATTTTTTTGCTATCTTTAGGGCAGTTAGTTACTGAAAACCGAAATAGCCCTACGTGACTATATATGTTATTTTTGATGACCAAGTGAGGGTTGGTTCTCTGAAAGAAAACTTTTCAATACTATCTATTTTGTTTAAGTTATTTATGTGGTGGTTAATACTGTAAATTCTAGATATATGATATATTATCAGTTGGTTATATAAGCAGATCCTAGTATTGCCATTGATCAGTTGGTCTATTGGAATATATGATTTTAATTTCAGTCGGAATTGAATGAGTATGTTACTATAATCTGCAAGTATATCTTATAATTTAGTTAGTAATCTTTTTCAAAATTTGATATCCTTACGAATCAACCATTCTTAATTTATTTTTCTAGTTGATATTTGACTCAGTTGGCTCAGATATCTTGAATCTCTTTAAATCTCAAAATAGTTAGTCATTTATCTATGATGAATGTGAATTGCAGCCTTTCATACTTTCTGGTCAAAAGTGTATCTTGAAGTAAATTATTTCTTAATAAAAGGTTATTACAGATTAATTTTTGTATAAGGTAGCTGCTCCTTTAAAGTAGAGAGTGCGTGTTGAGTAACTCACTCAAATTTTAGTGCATTTTTCCTTCTGCATTTGGGTTATAAGAGTCATTTATTTATTATTCTTCAAAAGGGAAAATTTGTTCACTATAACACAAAACATCGAGTATCCTTTTACTTTTGAAATTTCTAGGGATATCAGTGTCTTTCAAGAAGACGACAAACAAAAGTCTCAAGAATTCCTTACCATTCCATTATTATTTTAGAAAACATCTATTTAACACATCATTGATCTCAGAATGCAAAAACATAAGTAATTTTTATAATATAACTCAATCATAGAGGAATAGGTGTACCCTTGTAAGACAATGTAACATAAGAACAAGAAATGTAGCCTTCATTTCCTAAGATTCAAGTTTTCCTAGCATAATGATGAAATACAGAAAGAGACAAAGATAAAATACTCAATGTTATGTATAGGTCAGCTATGAGTCCCAGAGTTCACAGTGTGGAGACCTAGTGCTCTAATACCAGATGTAACGCCCCGCCAGGCAACCCGAGAGGACAAGACATAAAAGATCTATAAGATGCAACTAATATTTATTTTTAATTTAACTTGAATAATATTCATCATTACACTTCCTATCTCTAAAATAAAAACACTTTTCTACAACCTAAATGTAAGATTTATTCAACTTAAGTCCTCACAGGTTCCCTAATGTCTCTACTAAAGCAACATTATCTAAACTATTTACATGCATAAGATATCCATTGAATTATGAGCTTAAAATATCTACATTAATTTTAATCTACAGCTTAAAATATTTTATAAATATCTATTATCCTTTGTACCACTTTCCTCTAATAATTTAGTTAAGAGATTAATATTTAGTAAAGTAGGCATTATCCTAGGTATTTCATTAACCCATAAATATGAACCAACCATTAACATTACAATCAAGTTACTATCTTATTTCATTATTTCATAACTATTCATTGTTAATAATTCCAATCACTAATCTATCATTTGTCAACAATTTCCTTTGATCCTTTCATCAAGAGAGAATACATTATTGTTGCAGTACATCATTATATATAACTATATCTAAGATTATTTCCTTTATATATGGATAACATAAGAGAATAAGATAAATAACATAAACAATTTCTTTTAATGCTAATAACATGTCCAATATATCATATATTATTTTCCCTTTCTTTTACCTAGGACTACCCATTCCCTTATACACTGCTTTGAATTCATATTACATCAATACTGTAAGACCCTTTATAGGAGATTAAAATTACATGAATAAAAATACATAAGTACCTCTCAACATAATAAAATATCTAGTAAGAAGTCTTCAAATGGAAATCTGGAAAGGAACATGTGCTAGGTTCATCCAAAGAACCACAAACAATACCTTGATATAAATGTTAACCGCCCAATCACATGGGACCATTAGGTCCACTCCCCCAAGCTAGGAGATAGAACCAAATGCCTGTGCAAGAGGTAAAAACTAGGACATTACTAAGGTGGTGATAACTTTTCCCCAAATTCACAACACAAAAAGGAAAGACAAGAAGACCACAAGGACTACTAGGGACATGATCAACATTGGTAGAGACTCTAAGATACAATCTAGTTGAGTTTCATCGCATATCCCTCACCCCTTGGGTTACCCTAGTACTAGCCCCTCTGGGCCCTGGCCCCCAAGTAGGTGTAATACCCACCCCTTAGTTTGATTTTCTATTTCAGTTGCCGAAATCTTTTAGACCTTCATATTTTTGTGATAGTTATTTCAGTTGGTTTTGAAGATATTCATATATTTATTTTCATTATATTATTGATCCATTATTTAGTTGTATTATATCATCTATTTGCACATGATTTATAGTTGTTTCATGATGGTTATGTATATGTTAGGATGTCATTTTGATTATGGTTTTCTAATAATAGTGACCCTATATTTGTATGCTTTGCATTACTGTTTGACATTTTTGGTATGGTATGGGACAGAATCATAGTTACTTGCTTCGGCGAGATCCACATGATAAAATAGTCTTAACCATTATTTTTTATATTATATGTATGCATATGTTCATCTTTGTGATGATAGGATTACAAGTAGCGGGCTACATCTTCCCTGAATTAGCAGGAGTGAGCATGCCCTATCACAATAATCTCAATGGTAAGAGAGGGGAGATAGTATTCAGGCCTAAATCCTATCTTAAACCCTTACTTTGTCCTATAATTAGACAATAATCTGATTGAATATCCTATTGTTTGACTCCTTCAAGTGACGTGGATTCGTGAGCCTATTTGTGTGTGTTAGTGTTTCTGGTTTAGTTGTTTGTCTATTTAAGTTGTTTTCCTAATTAGATAATTTTTCAGGTAATTAAATGATGCTTTTGACTTGATTTATTTAATAAATATTTATAGTAAGTATTAATATTAATAATTGCACCTTTAATAAGGTTAAAACATCAATAGATGAAATATATGGCTATTTAATAATTAAATATTAATTAAATGCCTATATTTAAATGATTGATTTAATTATTAAGTATTGTTTTAAATAATTGAGATTTAATAAATATTAAATCCAATAATTATAATTAATTATGCAAAGTTGGTTTATTGAATATTGCTTTAAGTTGCATGATTAATTAATTTATTTAATTCAAATATTCTCATATGCAATTTTCAATTATAACTTTGCTTTTATATTATAAAGTTGAGTTATACATGCTTTAAGTGAAAATTAAAAATAAAGAACCTTTTTTAATTATTAATTAGATAATTTATATTCCCTTTAGGGTTTCACTTTTTGAAAACCTAATTACTTGGTTTTCTATATCCTTGGATTGAAAACCATTTTGGAGGTGGTTCAATCAAGGAGAAGGAGAAATCGGGTGTTTGGAGTTTTGAGAAAGCTTAGGAGCATTTGTGGATTCTTCTTTGCTTGGATTTATGGATTTGTTCCTCTCATGAGTTATTAAGTTAGGATCTTATTCTTGTCAATTCTAGCTTTCAAATCCCCGTCTTCTATGCATCTGAAAAGCTAGGATCATTTGTTAAATCTTCCTTGTTTGATCATTGTGTGGTTTATTTAAAATTAATAAATTTGTTCTTGATTCAATTTTGTGGTTTCTTTCAAGTTTGCATGTCAGATTTGTGCTTGTAGGCAAAAAAAAGTTTCATTTTATGGTGTTAGATATAAAATGGGCATTAGGGTTTTCATGTGGAAATGAATTTGTTTCAAAATTGCCCTTAGGGTGTCAATTTTGGGAAAATGTCTTTTTTTTTAAAGAAAATTAATGATTATTGCCAAAAAAGGGTTTAAACCCTCGGATTTGTTGATATCATACCTTGAATGTAGAAAACTCACCTTTGCCATGTTCTTGCCAAAACTGGGATTAGATATGTATGAAAACAAGTCAATTGAGTTAAATTTGCATGCTTGAGAAAGAAACTCTTCTTGAAAATAAATTAATATTGGATTTAGAATTCTTTTCTTGTTTATATCAATTTGCATGCAAAGATTTCATTTGAAAAATATTATTAAATTTAGAATATTTTTCTTGTTTATGTCAATTTGCATGCTTAGAGAAAACTCTTCTTGAAAAAGAAATTAAATATTAAATTTAGAATGTTTTTCTTGTTTATGTCAATTTGCATGCCTAGAGAAAACTCTTCTTGAAAAAGAAATTAAATATTAAATTTAGAATGTTTTTCTTGTTTGTGTTAATTTACATGCAATAGAATTCTATTTTTAGAAATTATGTTTCTTTAGAAATTCTATTTTTAGAAATTATGTTTCTTTAGAAATTCTGTTTTTAAAAATTTTATTTTTTTAAAAATAATAATAAATAAATAAATTTTAAAAAAAATTGAATTTGCATGCAGTGGTATTCAATTTTTAGAAATTCTATTTTTTAAATATTAAAAAAAAAAATTTACTTGTAATTATATTTGGGTTTTTAGTAATTATTAAATAGTTTAATTTATATTTGATAGATTTTATAAATTGATCTATAGGAGTTATATTTGCATTTTCTTAAAAAATTTAATTATAGTTTGTTAGTAATTTTACTAGATAAGTGAATTTGCATAATGAATGTTATAAATTTGTTTATCACTATGTTATCATTGTATTATCACACTGTTGTAATGATGTTATCATTGAAGTTTGAACTAGGTCTTGTTAAAGATGTAAATATCATTAAGTTGTCAATGTGATTGTTTAGTGCTTTCTGAAATGCGTTATCATGTCATGGTGTATTTTGTGTAATTATCAAAGTAAATTATGTATTCTTTTCTTGTATGGGATGTTTTCATTTTGGGTATCTGTTGGGGATAGATGACCTTCAGGATGTAAAAACCAGAGGTTTTGGGGTTTTTGTTTCTTCATAGTATCGTATGTGGATGTCAGTACATGTTTCTGTGAAGTCGTCATGGTCTTGATTTCTTATATCCAACCTGATTTGGTTATGTTTTACTTTTTGATCTTATGAGGGTACTGTTAATTATTATAGTTATTCGAGAACCAATTTGCTCCTGTATGGGCAGGATGTGATTTGAGCTTTATGTCTTACCTTCATGTTTTTTGGTTATAAGACTAGGCAGGTTAACTAAGTGTATGGAGGAGAAGTGGCTTGCAATGGGTCCAAGGCTCTAAGTGGCTACTAGGTTATCTCATTGGAAAATTACTTAATTAGATAATTAAATCTCTACCCATATCTTGAGTTTATTACATGCTAGGATGGGAGAGTTAAGATCCTTGTCTTCACAAAAGGATTACTGAACCACATAGATTCACTTAAGGGCCAGGTTCCAATAGGGACTACTAGAGTAACTCAAAGGTAGACTTATGTGATGACACTTCCCTATATACAGCTTAGGTTATCCTACATGTGTCGGTTACCTTTAGTATTGTTTAGAGTTCCTTATTGTGGTTTAGAAAGCTTTTAAGATCTTCCTATGCATTTTTCTATTAAGTCATGTATACCTTAATGTTTCCTTCAGGTTGTATACCCATGTGAGTGGGCCTATTATTATCTCCTCAGCACGGTGGGAGTGGACCTTTGGTTCCACGCATTCGGGTGGTAGTGATTCTTATTACCATTGAGATTCTGACAGTTCTTCTTCATGCTTGGATGATCCTTTTTGTGGTTCTATATCCTTATTCTTATGGAGACTTTTTCAGTTACATGAGTTGTATACTTGTACCATATGGGGATATTGGTTGACGTCCTTTGGAGGATGTATTGTATTGTATTCTTATGTATTATTTCATACCCTACAACTTGTGTAGTGCATGTGGATTCAGATGTATACCTTGGGTATCAGATGTATATGTGGTATATGAGATGTATATTATTGGATTCAGTTGATGTATCCTTTATGTTAGTTTCTTTATACTTGTTATTCATAGATTATTTTTCTTAAGTAATTCTACGTCAAGGAACCCTTGAGAATTGTTATCTTGTTGAGTTGTACTTATGTGCATGTCATGTACTTCATTGCATTACTTCTTCATTTTTATTAATATTGTTTGTGAAAATTAAAAAAAAATTATCCTATTAACTTAGTGTCATTTTTAGTTTAGTTCTCTTGGGTTCCCTGGCGGGGCACTACAGTAGGCACATGCAGAACTGAACACCTTTCATGAGGACAAGGTTGTTTGATTGTGCCATCACAAAGGCACCTTATCCCACTCCCATCCCTAGTATATAATAGCACTAGCGGCATGGGAGAGGCCCAAATTAATCTTTATTAGTGTGTATTTCACCCCATTCCTATTTAAATTTATTTAGGTTATCACTTGGTTAAATAACTCATCAGTGGGTTACCCTGGTACTAGCCACATAGGGCCCTGAAATTTCATTATGAGCCACTCACCTAGTATAATTAGGTTCCCTAACCTACATACAAGCATCATAAGAACATAATAGATCCATTATTTAGTATACAAAAATTTATATCAATTTCATAACAATATTTGACTGATTTTAGGAAAACATATGTTGTCCCTAGTCCATTGGACAACGCTAAACCCTAATATGATATTCAGAATGTGCAAAACACATAAGAAGACATAAAAGTGATATTATAAAAATATTAAGAGTAAAAATAGGTCTAATTAAATTTAAAAAAATCATAATAGCCTCTAGTAACCATACAAAACCTTAAAACTTGGTAATATTCTTAAACTGATATATTTCAAGCAAGGATTAAATACAAAGAATAGCAATCAAAGAACAGTCGCCCATATCTTACACAAAACAAATAACAAAGAAAATTTATTTAGTGGAGATTTATGTAACATCATTATAGACTCTCAAATTAATTTTGGTGAAGATCCAATGGTAGGAAAGAAATTTATAACTTCTGGTGTAAAATAGAAAACCCTAGTTAGGGTTCAAACCTGCCTTCACTAAAACGGTTGTAACTTTCATCAAAAATACTAAAAATGATCCAAACTAATTGAAAATGAAATATAAGACATATTATCATCTTTTATATCAAATTTATATTTTTACATCATCTTACCAGTCTGTAGCATATGAATACGTTTGATAGAAAAATCGGAACCAAGAAAGGACAAGTATAGTCTGCCAAAATGTCTAAAATAGGGAATTAATTAGACCCTAAAAATGAAATATGAGAGATAGAAATTTTATATCTATCAAGTTTCCTTTCAAAAAACCAACCAAGAAAAACCCTAGACTCAATTTATATCATTCACATAATAGATCTCCAAAAATGGGATGCTAAAAACCCTAGGAAAACACATGACAATTCTCCCAAATAAAAATACAAAACTTTTAAATAATTATAGGAATGAAAAGTAAAAATATAATACATCATGATAATATATAAATAGACCCATATTTTATCAGATACATAAGGCAACCAAGAAATTCAATTCATACCTCAAGTCCTATGAAGCTTCAACCGAAGGAGGAAGGAGACAAAGGAGGAAGACAAATCCAAACTTGAGATGCATCATTCAAACCCTCCTAAGTTTTTCTTCATAATATCCATTAAAATTAAGGCCATCCTCTCCTCAATTCTTCAGCCCCAAAAATTCCCCCCTCTCCAAATGAAAATTTGTGCATATAAATAGATTTCCAAAGGTTGAGAGGAAAGGTAACCAACTCCCAACTAACTCTTAACTAAAGGGCATTATTAAATAACGTAATAAAAGAGTAAAATCACAACTATATATTACTCAAATATACTATAATAAATTCTTTATGTTCATTCATACATCTATGTACTATTATTTAACATGTTGCATAAGACATTATTAACATATCCACATTATTAATATTAACAATTGAGAATAATATACCTCACATTATTTACTATTTAATTAATAATAATACTATACTTTACATTAATCTCCAAAATATAAACCATAAACAATATCTATAATAATGAAAATATAATTACATATAACCTATATATACTATATATATACACCTACATATATGTGTGCACCCCCATATATATATATATATATATATATGCCAAATACCAAACACTATAATCTATATGATTATGAAGTAAAAGACCACAACATTAATATTATTACCTATTTATATTTATTATAGGATAGAACACTCAGGTAGAATAAAATCACATGCCTCAAAATAAATCTAATCATCCAAAGAGGCCAGAACAACAAACTATGAAACATATCAAAAAATCACAAGATCAAACAAGGTCAACCGTAGTCAACAAGGAAAGTCAAGCCAAACTCCTGACCAAGCATGAAACTCTAAAAAACAACATAGAAAATATTAACCTATATATATACACATACATATATGTGTGCGCCCATATATATATATATATATATATATATATATATATAGCTACATGCCAAATACCAAACACTATAATCTATATGATTATGAAGTAAAAGACCACAACATTAATATTATTACCTACTTACATTTATTATAGGATAGAACACTCAGGTAGAATAAAATCACATCCCTCAAAATAAATCTAATCATCCAAAGAGGCCAGAACAACAAACTATGAAACATATCAAAAAACCACAAGATCAAACAAGGTCAACCGTAGTCAACAAGGAAAGTCAAGCCAAACTCCTGACCAAGCATGAAACTTTGAAACACAACATAGTAAATATTAACTCAGAATCATCCCATGAAGGAGAAGTAAATGAAATGAATAAATAAATCACATAACCAAATGAATGCAAGTGACCACAAGGCACTATTTACAATAATGCCCAACCAGGTGAGGTGGATCTGGGTTTTATTTTCACCCAAAAGTTGACTGACAAGGAAGGAACCCCAATGTTCCTAAATTGGAATAATGACAAAAGAAAAATCTTGCAGGGGCCTTAGTACTATCTCCACAAAAACAACCATCAAGTATTTGAGGGCACACTCAGACCTGTGAATCCGGGTGAAGTCGATTCCCAGCACTTGCAAGCCTTCATCACAAAGAAGAAATATATGTGCATGGATATACATATAAAAGAAGACATTGTAGACAACTGACCATGATTGATACATCGTGTGGACCTCAGCTATGTGAGTAACTATGACTTCATCCCAAATCATGAAAACACATCATGTATATATATACACACAAAGCATGTAGCATCATCATAATGAAGGTTAGAATCTTGAGAATTGGGTTAGTCTCTATTCAATACTAATAATAATTCAACTTAATCATGAGAAATATCCCAAATCATCAAGTGAGATACATGATTCATCAAAAGTAACCTTAATATAAGAAAGTATAAATAATCACTTATATATATCCATCAAGTACATATCATATAACATCCTAACTATATTCATAAAGGTCTTGAAGGTTCTCAATAAATACGCGAAGATAAATACAGACAAAAATGATATCTTTAGGGAGTATGTCTTCTATTAGAATCTTAGGGTACTAGCTTATGAAAACATTATAAACAAAATACTTGAATAGATCAAAAAAGTATCATGAACAACTTAAGTTGTAAGAAAATATTGAAAGATCTTACTTCATTCAAAAAAACAAAACTTATATTAGGGTTAGAGGGGTATTACACACCAAAGCCAGATACCAAGCACAAGGCTCAATTATCTCTAACATTATCTCCTACCTCAAGTGTACAAGGGAAGAAGAAGAAAAAGAAGAAAGGGAGCAAGGATCTAGTCACCCTAGATGAAATCATTGACATCCCTGAATTTGATCTGAGGACACTTGATCTAGAAACACTTAGAAAATATAGTGAACTATGCACCTGAAAAGAAGCACAAGACAAGCTGAGATTAGAACACAAGAATGCACGGGCGCTAGAAGTAGAAAAGGAGATCTTACAACAAGTTGTTCCCGATGTGAACATAAATTAATCTACCCCAATCATTGATCAACTTGCACTGCTCACCAAGGCCATAAATGGATCAAATATTGATGTCGAGTAGAAGATAGAAGAAAGAGAAGAAAACAAGATTCAGTACAATATTACTAAAAAGATCAACCAAGCAGTGGCAGTTAATAAGGTAACACTCAAGAAAATTTTTTAACAACATTAGAAACTATTATTACTCAAACACTTACAATTCTACAGAAGTTATGCACACTAGATCACTTCACTATCAAGCTTAGTGAAAAGATGAATAAATTAGATGATGATCTAACTGATAGAGAAAATAGTCTTACAACCAAGAAACATGCATTTCAAATGCATTATTCCAAGGTTATCCAAACACAGTGGTTAAGACTTAACTTGAAGAAGGAAGAGAACAAGATAAGAGATCAAGTAACTGAGCTACAATATATGTTACTACTGCATTTAGCATTAGAGAAGCATGTGACACAGGCATAATCTTTGACTGCCACCCCATAACTATCAGTTACAAAGAGCATATATGATATGCATGCTCAACTAAACTTGGAATAGTTGACCCTTGAGCACTTGAAAGAGGAATGGGAGAAACTAATGGAAAATATCAAGAAGACCCATCCCAACATTTTTGACAAGTTGTAACTTATTTTTGTCATTAATTCCAAAAAAGGGGGAAATATATATATATATATATATATATATATATATATATGCATATCAAGAGCATGTACAAAGTAGGAGTCTCTATGTATAGAGTCACTGTGTATACAACATATACAAGTTTTTCATAATNAAGAAGACCCATCCCAACATTTTTGACAAGTTGTAACTTATTTTTGTCATTAATTCCAAAAAAGGGGGAAATATATATATATATATATATATATATATATATGCATATCAAGAGCATGTACAAAGTAGGAGTCTCTATGTATAGAGTCACTGTGTATACAACATATACAAGTTTTTCATAATAATGCCAAAGGGGGAGAATGTTACTCAATATGAGTTTACAAGTTGTCATTAGTATTCAAGTATTCAAAGTTCCAGACGGTAATAGAGTCAAAGAAAGACTAGTCATTATTGATCACTGAGTGTAGAGTTAACCGAGTACAATGTTAACCGAGTGTAGTGATCACCGAGCAACAGACTTACCAAGCAGCAGTATACATCGAGCACCGAGGTACACTGAGAGATAGTATTTACCGAGTAAACACGCATTTACATTAAAGTTTGTATTGGCACATCAATCTAGGTAGCAATTTTTTCTGAGCTAGATAATGGTTTACAATGATCAAGGAGGACATTAATTATGCATGCACTCATTAATTGTTTGTATCTCCTATGTATAGATGATCAAGGTAAATTTTGTACACCATTGATCTTAGGTTTTCTAAGATATTTTAAAACCCTAATTAGTTCAAGAGGTTTGATATATGTAAGGATAAGATGTCATTTTGGAATTTATGATGATCGAATTATGATCAAGTAGCTTCCACACTAAGGACATTAGAAGATCAGACAAGGGTTTTAGAACAAGGATTTTGATTGAAGCATTCAATTTTTAGAATAGAAACAAGGCTATCGATAAGTACAGAATGTATTATCAATCATAGAAAGGTGATAATTTTATTGTACTTAGAGGATCTATTATCCACAATATTCAGATTGTATTTGTTCAGATCACAAATTATGTTACTCTCTAACAATTGTAATAGACCCCAAAATCTCTTAATAGAGTAGACTTAACCATCTTTTCTTAAATCTCTTAACAGAGTGCACACATGCATTGTGTTGCAAAATCCTCACAAGTGGTAGATCTAATCAATCTTATTGTTACTCCTAATAGGGTAAGGTCACTAGAAGTGATCAATATTTGTAAGCTCTAACAGGCTACTTTATTACTGCAGTAGTGAAGCTTTGTGGGTCTCATCCCCACCACAGTTTTTACCTTCTAAGAGGGGTTTTTTGCAATACCAAAATACATGTGTTATGTGTACTTGAGTTTCATGAATGTTTTATTGTTTTGATTACATGCATTACATTTCAAAAATAACATTACATGTATTATGGAAGCAATCTACTCAGTCGGTTACTACAGTTTATGAGTACAAAGATTTGTTTGAAAAGTTTTTAAGGGTACTGATTCACCCCTCCCCTCTTAGTAAACACATTTATTTTATTCCAAAAAATCAACCTTAACTGAAGGTTATATATCCCAAAATAACTTCCCCTAAGCTTGTGTGTCTTCATTCTCCATATATTGTGCTCGCTGACCAAAAATGTACTCGTGTACCCTGTAAACTTGCTTTTTGGACTTAGTCATTTTGCAAGCCTTAACTCCAAAACTATGTTTCACACCAAGCTACCATCCATAGTACATGTGTTTCCATAAATGAAAACCCTAATGTATTCCTCAAAACTCCTCAATGAGCCACTTGCCAATAGTTGTTTCATTGCAAGAATTATTGGAAGGAATTGAAAAGTCTATCTCAAAACTGGTAAACTCATATACCCAAAGTAATTCTCTTTTCTCTCATTGGGATGGAATATTTTCTAGGGAGTGGAAATTATTGGTTATCCCTTCCTTTTCTTCCTATAGTAAACAAAATCAACAGGTTATTGACAGAGAAAATGTTAAATGGAAGCCCCCATCTCCTAATTATGTGTAGATAAACTTTGATGGATCATCCAGAGGCAATTTGGGAAACTATGGAATTTTTGTTTGCATTAGGTATCATTTGGGTGACTTGGAGGCATCCAAGGATTTGTCTATTCCCCTAGGAAAAAGCAATGTAGCTGAATCGTATGCTCTTCTGAGTTGTTTAATATTAGCTAAAAATATGGGGCTTACAAAAATGCATATTGAAGGATACTCAACTTTAATTGTCAAAGCATGTGTCAATAAAAGGTATTCAAATTGGAGAATTGAATATATCTTGAAGAAAATATGGTCACTATTAGAAAATTTCAATGATTACCTTATTTAACACACTTATAGAGAATGAAATAAAGTTGCAAGTTTTTTAACCAATATGGGGGGTGATGGAAAAATCCTAGACTTGTCTATTTTGGGAATTAACTTAGTAGATCTTCCACATTTAGTAGAGATCATTCATAAAGAACAACTTTAGTGTAGATAAATAATAATGCATTGAATTATGAATGCATAATTAATTGGACATGATAAAAAAACTGGCAATATCTTTGTTGCATCATATTTCATTATATGTCATGTACGATCAAAAATATCATTCATACTCATAAATTTAAGGACTATTGTGGGAAAACACATTCCCTACTTCGCAGGAGTGAAATGTATAATATATGCAGGTTGGAATGTTGATTAAAAGTGGTAATGAGTGCTTCTATCCTTAATATGATTACTACTAGGAAACTTTTCATTTAATTGCCACAGTAACCAAGGTATTTGGAATGCAAGTGGTGGTGAGAAAGATTTAATACACAAATGTGGAGCTCATCATCTTCATATTTAGTGCAAGGATAATTATAGTTTAATGTGATAGTGCCAACCATGGAATATCAATCATGGAATTATAGGGTTAATTTGAAAGTTGAGGAATGGGAGACATCATTTGAAGATCATATTACAGGTGAACAACTTGGTCAAGGTTTCAATATTAACTGCCAGCATTATAAAATAAGTGTAAAGAGAATCCTTGGTGATGAAATTATTTATCCATGGGAAAAGAGAATCATATTTCCATTGCATCTAGTTTCTATATTATTTTCAAATGCGTTGGATATCTTACAATCATGGAGAATGTTGTAGAAAATTGCAGAGAAAACTGTGAAGGCTGAATATACATTGGTAAACAAATTGCTCAGAGTAGTCCAAAAGTATGACTTGTGGAAAGGCCAAGAGAATATTGGTGGGTTATTTCATATAAATTATCATTAGATTAGGGAAGAATACATTTTCATTTATGAGATAATTAAGTGGTCCCTTGAACAATAGAGTGTGCATCCATTCCAACAAGTATTAACGAGTGTGGGTAGGGCTCTTTACTCTAAAACAAGAAGTAGAATATTCACAAAGGTCCATTCTCTAATGGAATTCATGGGGCATGATCATGAGCCATCATGCCTTCCTTTACAAACTTATCTAACTAAAAATGCATGGACTTGAAAGGAATCAAATTGTGAAGAATAAAACAGCAGATACAAACATAATCAACAAACACACAACAAGGAGATTTATCCTGGTTCACCACAAAAGTGGCTACGTCCAGACTGTAGAGTATTTTATTAATATGAAAGATCGGATTACAAATGAGAAGCTACAGCAAATATAAAGACTCTAGCAATAATACAATGAAGAGTCTTCGGAATCGAAGAGTCACAATAAGAGATAAAAGACTGTTGGCCTTCAACTCTCAACAAACTCCCACCTGAAGGACAACTAAATGTTGCAACTAAACACCCAATACCCTGTTGAAGTGCTGATTTATATTTTCTTTACAAGCCCAAGAGAATTCCTTGCACTTTCAAACTTCTCTTTGGCGACAACCTTTGTGAATATGTCTACCGGATTGATCTTGGTATCAATTTTGACAACTTTCAACTTTCCTTCTTCAACTGCATGACGAACAAAGTGAGCATGTGCATCAATGTACTTAGAAAAATACTGTGATGAGTGATTATGAGCCATGAAGATAGCATTACGGCTGTCAGAAAATAAATTATATTCATTTTTATGAACTTTCAAGTCACCAAGCAATCGTTGTAGCCAAATCATTTCCCTTGCCCCTTCAGAAAGAGCCAAGTATTCAGCCTCTGCTGAAGAAAGAGAAATACAATGTTGCAACCTTAAAGCCTAACTGATAGAAGCTCCAGTGAACATGAAGGTATATCCAATGGTAGACCTTCATCTATCCATGTCTCCGGCAAGATCAGAATTAGTGTAACCTTGCAGCTGAACTTTATTTCCTCTAAAGCATAATGCATAATCTGAAGTTCCTTTTAGATACCATAGTATCCACTTAACTGCTTCCCAATGAGCATTCCCTAGATTATTCATGAATCTTCTCACAACTCTCACCGCATGAGCAATGTTAGGGTGGGTAGACACCATTGCATACATAATGCTGCCAACTGCAGATTTATAGAGAATTTTCTCCATGAATTCCTTTTCTTCTTGTGTTTTTGGACACAAGTCCGAACTTAAGTGAAAATGACCAGCAAGAGGAAGAGGAACAACTTTTGCATCAGCCATGCCAAACCTCTCAAAAATTTTATCAATGTATTTTTTTTGAGATAAGGTAATTTCCTTCTTCTTCCCGTCTCTTGTGATTTTCATGCCAAGAATATTCTTGGCTTCCCCTAAGTCCTTCATGTCAAACTTTCTTGCCAATTCCCCTTTAACTCATTAACTATTATTTTATTTGTGCCAGCTACTAACATGTCATTGACATAAAGAAGGAGAATGATGAACTCACCATTAGGAAGTTTCTTGAAGTAGACACAAGGGTCAAATTCACATCTTGTGAAGTTGTTTTTAGCCATGAAGCAATCAAATTTTATATACCACTATCTTGGAGCTTGCTTGAGGCCATACAAGCTCTGATTTAGCTTGCAATAAAGATGTTCTTGCCCCTTCTTGATGAATCCTTGAGGCTGCTCCATGTATAACTCTTCTTCTACATCACCATGTAGGAATGTGGTCTTCACATCAAGTTGTTCCAACTCAAGATCCCATGCTACTACTAATCCCAAGACTGTTTGGATAGTTGTCATCTTGACAACTGGTGAGAAGATTTCATTAAAATATATCCCCTTTTCTTGATCAAACCCCTTTACCACCAATCTGGCATTGAAGCATTTTCTGCCTTCATCTTCTTCTTTTAACTGATAGACCCACTTGTTCTTGAGTGGTTTATGATTTGGCGGAAGGGAGACCAAGTCCCAAGTCTGATTCTTGAGAAAAGAGTCCATCTCCTCATGCATCATTGTTTTCCATTTATTACTGTTGACATCTTTCAGAGCAACTTTAAATGTTGATGGTTCTGAAAATTCTGAGACAAGGATGGAAGGATCTGCTTCTTCAGTAAACAATAACTCATAATCAGAGTATTTAGCTGGTATTTTATTTTGTCTAGTAGATCTTCTTAATTGGGGTTCTACACTTTCTGTTTGATCTTGAACTAGTTCAAATGGAGAACCAAAGGTTGTAGTTCTTCCAATTGAATTTTTAATTCCCTGTCGTTCTGTTTCATTGCATGCTCCAAATTCTTCTATGTTCTGTCCAAAATCCTTTGCAATCTTAGAAGATGCAAAATTATTGTGTCTCAGTCCCAATTTGCAAATTCCCTAAATGTTCTGCTCAAAGACACCTCACATGGGATTCAATCCATTTGAGGAACCAGCATGCCAGGATATGTGAGAGACTATGCCAGATGTACATTTTTCTTGAGTTTCCAAGGGAGTATTTTGTTCAAAAATAGAGCAACCATCTATCAATTTGTGAGATGCCTACCGTGAATTCTCTATGGCATCTGTTGATTTTGTATTTGGAGAGAGGGGCAAAAAATTGTCTTGCATAATGGACAGAGAGGGCACGATGCTAGCAGCTCCCCCGGTCCCTTCACCAACAACTCTTATGTGCACGTGTCTGGGAGTTTTGGTGTAGAGAGGGGGCAGGGATTGTCCACCCGCATGGGGAGGGGGAAGGAATTTTCCACCCACATGACTATTCTGTGGGTTTTGTAGGTTTTGCAGGGTGCCTTGACTATTATCCCTACCGTGAGTTATCAGTCGGTCGTGGGTGATCTGCCCAATGTTGTCGTGAGCAGGGAAGGAGTCATCATCGCTTCCTCCATTGTGCTGCGATATGCCATGAGTAGGGGAAGCATGGGAATTGACTTTGATGGAGTCAAAATCATGTGGAGGAATAGAGTGATTGCTACTATAAGGATTATAGTCATATGAATTTTCATTGGCTAAGCTTCTTGATGTTGAACTTTGTGACAGCATAGGCATAGTTGATAGAGCAGAGATTGGAGAATTTGATGTGGGATTAACATGTGAGTGGATGGTAGAATTTTTACTTCCATTTTCCATCATGTCAAATAGAGGAATGTATTCTCTGATGGGATTGTTGTCTTTGGAATGAGGAGATATCATCTCATTAAATACTACATCTCTGCTGCGTATGATTTTCTTATCAAATAGACTCCAAATTCTGAAGCCAAATTGTTCTTCTCCATATCCAATGAATATGCAAGGCTATGATTTGGGATCTAGTTTTCTTCATTTCTCCTTAGGAACATGTATGAAAGCATGACAGCCAAAGAATTTAAGATGAGAGTATGAAACTCTTCTTCCTTTCCATTCCTCTTCTAGAATTTCAAAGTTCAATCTTGATGAAGGACTTTGATTTATTAAGTACACCGCTGTATTGCATGCTTCAGCCCAAAACTATTTTCCCAAACCTGCATTGGAAAGCATACACCGAGCTTTCTCAAGTATTGTCCTATTAAGCCTTTTTGCTGCCCCATTTTCTTGAGGGGTGTAGGGGACAACTTTCACCCTACAAATACCATTATCTACACAATAATTATCAAATTCCAGCGAACAAAAATCCCCTCCATTATCTGTTTTCAAACACTTAATTTTGTGACCTCTTTGGTTTTCAACAGGAGCTTTGAAAACTTTGAATTTAGAAAATACATCAGATTTATTAGCCATCATGTATATCCAAAATTTCCTAGTACAATCATCAAGGAAAGTAACAAAATATTTAGCACCTCCTAAAGAGCTTACCTCGGTAGGACCAAAGACATCTGAGTGCACAAGTTCCAATGGTTTTGTCTTCATGTCATGCCCATCTTTCAAAAATCTGACCCGCTTTTGCTTGTCATAAAGGCAATGTTCACAAAATTCCAAGTTTGCTAATTGGAGACCCGGTAGTTGATCCCTTTTGAGCATTACTTCTAGACCTTTCTTTCTCATGTGGCCTAATCTTTGATACCAAAGTGTGGCATTGCTTCCTGCAACTATCATAGCAGCTCCCACCTCATTGATTGGTTTCACAATATAGAGACTACCGGTCTTGTCTCCTTTTTCAATGGCCAATGAGCCTTTGACTATTTTCCATGTATCTGTGAGTTTTGTTTTAAAGCCTTGGATGTATAGTTGGCTGACTGAAATCAGATTTCTCTTTAATTGGGGAACATGTCTAACATCTTTGAGCAATAATTTGGCTCCACCTTCTAGATGCAAGAAAACATCACCTTTCCCAATGATTTTACATGCTTTTTTGTCACCCAAGAATACTTCGCCAAATTTGCCTTCTTGATAATTTGTAAAGCAATCCGTACATGAAGTGGCATGGAAGGAGGCTTCAAAATCTATCACCCAAGAATCTGATTTTGAGTCACTTGTAGAAAGAATTAGAGCAGCTTCATCTATCTCATAGGCTATATTAGCTTCACTATTCCTTACTTTTTCTTGTGCTTTCTTCTAAGACCGACAATTTCATTTTGAGTGGCCAGGTTTACCACAAAACCAGCACTCTCCATTTCTACCTCTTGACTTTGATTGATTGGGTGATCTAGATTTTCTTTGATTGTAATAATTATTATTATTACTTCTATGATGGCTTCTTTCCCTTCTCTCGGTGCTGACCATGGTAAGAGCATCACCGGATGGGGTGTCTTTGTTACTTCTTCTCATAGCTTCACTAAGTAAAGTAGCAACCACTTCATCGTAGACCAGCTTCTTCTTAGTGGAATTTGAAGTACTGACAGCTATAACTATAGGATCCCAATTGTCAGGTAAGGAACACAACAAGATGATGGCTTTGGCTTCATCATCTTGTGTCATAACAATCAAGGTTGCTTGACATAGTAGAGTGTTCAAATCATTTATATGATTTGACATTGTAGTCCCTTCTTTCATTTTCAGCTTGTAGAGTCTCTTCATGATGAAGATTTTATTTGTGGCCGATGCCGTCTCATACGTGTTCTAAAGTTTTTCTGAAACTTCTTTTGTTGTCTTTTCATTCAAGAAATTGAATAAGACATTTTGCGATAGTGAGAGAAAGATTGATGCCACCGCCTTATCATCGGTACTCTTCCAATCTTCATTTGGCATAGTGGCTAGTTTCTTAGTTTTCCCTTCGAGTGCGATTGATAAATCTTGCTTAATCACCAAGGAATGCACCTGCACTTTCCATAGGCTGAAGTTCTTGCCTGCAAATTTCTCCACTTTTGTATCCTCCATCTTTCCAAAAATTCAACGCCGATTTCCAGTCTACACAACCTGTGCTCTGATACCAATTGAAAGGAATCGAATTGCGAAGAAGAAAATAGAAGATACAAACACACAACAAGGAGGTTTATCCTAGATCACCACAAAAGTGGCTACATCTAGACTACAGAGTATTGTATTAATATGAAATATCGGATTACAAATGAGAAGCTACAGCAAATATAAAGACTCCAGCAATAATACAATGAAGAGTCTTTGGAATCGAAGAGTCACAATAAGAGACAAAATACTATTGGCCTTCAACTCTCAATACGACTCAAGGTAATACTAGTCTACAAGGCCCTCATGTTTGAGAAATTCAGTATTCAGCGACCCCAACTTCACTATGGGTGAATTTGGTTGATCTCATTTTTTCTTTTATAGAGAATCTATGAATATATACTGAGTAAGGTAAAACAGATATACAACCAATGGAGAAATAATAGGCATTTTAGTTCTTCCCAATTTTGAATTTACTTGTTGTCACTCAGCATCTACCATCTACTTGAGATCATATATATATTTGTCAGGATTTTTGATGATATGTGCATTATCTTGGGAGAGGTAGAAAATTACTTTTTGTCTAAATAATGATACAAATGGTTTAATATGAGAGAAATGATATTAGGGCTTACCAGATATGTTGTTTACAAGGCTATATCAATCAATGGAGCCTTATAGTGTGTGATTGACAGAATAGGACAGGGTTAGGTATTATCGCAATATTATTTTAATTGTGGAAGGACGATGATTTTGGGGGTGATAACGTGCATAATCTTAGTTTTTGCAATATCAGTTACAGATACCACAATTTTCTTTCCTGGTTCTTTCCTCCTCAAGGTCTTGAAATAGTTATATATATAATAAATCATATTAGTGGATTTCCACTTTTTCCAAAAAATAAAAATAAAAAAATAAAGTCACTCAACATGAAGTTTATAAATCAAATGGTGTTATGAAATGTGCAAATAACTTGACAACAAAATTATTTAAGTGCACTTGAATTTGAGAAGTATTGGGATGGGTGACCTCCCAAGAAGGTCGAATGCTTCACCTTAGTGAGCATCACCTAGATGAAACAAGAATAAAGTTTAACCATTAATTCTCATGAGATGTGGGTTCTTGTTAACCACTACTCATGAAACACTATGAACCACAACTCATGAAAAATTTTAACCTCCCAAAATGAACCACTACTCATAAAATATTGTGAACCACAGGTCATAAAATATTGTAACTCCTAAGCCAATGCTTCACCTAGATATAATGAGAGTTAAGCGTAACCATTAATTCTAATGAGAGATGGGTTCTTGTGAACCAATACTCATGAACAATTGTGAACCACTACTCATGAAAAATGGGTCAATGAATTTGACTCCAAAGCTATACATTTTAATCCTGATAGAAATATCATAACAAAATTATTTGGTTGAAAATGATGATAGACTTCATTAATTGGAATGAAAAATTTAGTCAATAGCATGACACTAAGGTGATTAAATGTGATGATTAAAAGATAATTAAGGTGGAAAAATTTAGTTATATACAATGGATATTCACAAAAATAATTGGCAAAAAGGCCTTTGAAGATTTCAAGAAAATACAATTGGAAACTATAAAGACAAATTATACAACATTTTTCAAAGTCCTCCCCACCTGTGTCAAATTGGAAGCTTTTAAAACAGTTTATAGGAATCCATAAAATTATAGAAACCTCAAGATAGTATCTTGCAAAGGGACATGGTCTCACATATTTCAATGATTGCAAGATATGCACAAAAAAAATATTTGTGGAAATTTTTTCTAAAAGTTTCAAGAAAATGCAATTGGTAGGTGTAAAGCTAGATTCAACAACCTTTTCCAACATCCCCCATGTCTGCGATAAAATGGGAGCTTTGGAATAGGTATGGATATCCATCAAAGTGTAATGAACTTGGATTTTTGTCAACCATTATTGTCAAAAATACTTTGGAGATATGTATGCAAAATGTGTAAGCATAAACAAGGCACATTAATTGTTTGACAGAATGCCTCAAAGATATGTCATACCATGGAATGAAATGAGTGAAAGTTTCAAGAAAATTGATTTTTTGAAAATGCTTTAGAAACTTTTTAAAAATGTGATTGGCTTGTATAAAGCCAAATTATTTTCTAGTGTCCACCATGCTTGTGCCAAAATAGGAGCTTTGGAATAGGGTATGGATGTGCATCAAATAATAATGGTGGGGGTTTTTTTAAAGAGATATCATACACATAAAATCCCTAGTAGACAGGCATAAAAATGTAGAATCATAGAAAATGCACCTGAATTGATCGACAAAATGCCTAAACATTAGATATTGATATCCACTAGAGAATTTAATATATTCAGGTATTAGCACTTTAACTTATTTTGAAATCAAATGCATACACGGACAATAGTTGAGGGAAAATTTTGAATAGAAAACTAAAGAGCATAGCTTACCAAGGGAAAAAAAATTCTTAGATTCTCCTTATGTATCACCAAGTTTATTTGGTTGGATAGACATGGGTATAGTTGATCACCTACAAGTCCATAGAAAACATTAATTAACTAACTTAAATGACCAATTAACTAAGCTTGACTAATTATTCAACTAACTTGATTGATTAGTCAACTATTTTGATTGATTAAGAGTTAACTTGATTGATTAATTACTTAACAAATTTGATTGATGAGTGTAAAATTAAATTAAATTGACATTGAGTGAGATGTGGGATTGACATATTAGCTAACTAAATTTGACTACTGAATGAAATACAAGTTATCGTAATTAGATATGTTCATACATAAATGAAATATTGATTAATTAATTAGATACATGGTGATATTAGCGATAATAATATAATGTAATCAAATAATCAACAAAGTCACTCAATGTGAAGTTTATAAATCAAATGGTGTTATAAAACATGCAAATAAGTTGACAATAGAATTAGTTAAGCACACTTGAATTGGAGAAGTATTAAGATGGGTGACCTACCAAGAAGGCCAATTTATTCACCTCAGTGAGCATCACCAAGATCAAATGAACATAAAGTGTAACCATTCATTCTCATTAGAGATGGGTTCTTGTGAACCACTAATCATGAAACAATAGGAACCATAACTCATGAAAAACTATAACCTCCCAAAAAGAAGCACCACTCATGAAACATGTAAACCATCGCTCATAAATATTGTAACTCCTAAGAATGCCCAATTATTCACCTCAATGTAATGAGCATTAAGTGTAACCATTCATTCTCATGAGGGATTGGTTCTTGTGAACCACTACTCTTGAAATTTTTTGAATCACTACTAATAACAAATTTAGTCAATAGCATGAGACTAATGTGATTAAATAGGATGATTATAAGATAATTAAGGTGACAAACTTTAGTTATATACAATAGATATGTACAAAAAAATTTTGGAAAAAAGGCCTTTGATTCTTTCAATAAAATGCAATTGGTAGGTGTAAAGATAAGTTCTACAACTTTTTTCATCATCCTCCCTACTTGTATCAAATTTGAAGCTTTCAAAATATTGTATAGGCATCCACAAAATCATAGAAAAATCAAGGTAGTATCCTGCAAAGGAACATGGTATCATAGATTGAAATGATTGCAAGATATGCACAAAACATATTTGTGGAAAAATATTTTAAAACTTTCAAGAAAATGCAATTGGTAGGTGTAAACTAGATTCAACAACCTTTTCCAGCATCCTCCCTATCTGTGATAAAATTGGAGCTTTGGAATAGGTATGGATATCCATTAAAGCATAATGAAGTTGGATTTTTATCAACCATTATTATCAAAAATTCTTTCATAGATGGGTATATAGAATGTGTAATCACAAATGAGGAACATGAATTTTTTGACAGAATGCCTCAAAGATATGTCATCCCATGGAATGCAACACGTGTAATATTTCAAGAAAATTGATTTTTTGACAATGTTTTAGAAACTTTGAAAAAATTAATTGGAAGGTGTTAATATATAAAAGCATTGAGAGGGGGAGCTGAATCAGTACAAATATGAAATGTACTAATTCAACCAATAATGTGATAATTCTTTTAAACAACTTATAAGAAATGAAGCATGCAAGAGTAACTATGCAGTAGAAGTAAAATAATTCAGACATCCACAAAGCATTATTCATTAAAACAACTATTTTTATTATGGAAACTATTTTAAGAGGGATAAAACTATGGTGGATATGATACCCACAAATCTCTTCAGTGCAGTAAAAGAGTCTCTATGTTAGGAGCTTACAATACCTTGTTAGGGGCTCACCTAGTTAAGAGTGAATAGTACCTTGTTAGAAGTACAGAGAGACCTATTAAGATCTACCTCGCTAGAGCATTTATAACTCCTTAGAAGTAACCTTGTTATAGGATTTATACAAAATACATGCTAAAGTATGCCCTATTAAATAATTTAACCTCGCTAACCTATTAGAGTTAGCCTTGAGCAATGAACTCAAATCACTTATCTGGAATGACATTTCTTTCCTATAAGATCCAATTCAGTCTTTGAACTCTTGATGTAATACACTACCTCTGTCACTGATCGCAACCACAAAAAACAAGATCAAAAACCCTAAATCACTTATTTAGCTTTCCTTTATATAGTTTTCCTTAAGTTGGTTAAAATATTAAAAACAATCCACAAGTCGTTCCACAACTTTGACTTAACTCATAAAAATTTGTACCAACAAAACTTAACATGTCGGCTCAAAATGTAATAAAATTTTTTATTGAAAAACATTGACAATAAATGAACCACCTTGACCAACTGATCATCAAGAACCAATCGATAACTCAATTGGTTCATATAGAAAAATCACCAAAATACTTTCACAAAATGTTGAGTTAACTGTCATAGTCATACATCCAAACTTCTCTAACCAAAATAAGGATTTAGTAATGATCACACCTCCCAATGTGATACCGAGCCCAATCACTACACAAGACACATTATCATAGTATCTTCCTATTCACCAGTTAGAATACTTAGCAAAAATTGTTTCACCTATTCATCTTATCGATCGGTAACAACAACCTATTCACCATATCTAATAGAGTTAAGAATATTCCATCAATGAAAAACTCAAACTCATCATTTCACCTCCAAAATCCATCATAATTCCAACAATATCCCCCTTTGGCATTGATGGAAAAACATTGTGAAAATTATTCTTACCGCTCACCAAAAACGTATTCAGAGCTAAAACCATCAACTACACACTAATACATATCATTTTTGCAATTGTATTTTCACCATACCAAGCACTCCCCCTTTGACATAAATGATAAAGGTACAAAACTAAGCTTCAAAAATGAAAACTTACTGATCACAATCTCTCCAAAACGTCTCAAAAAAAAAATTTGTTGTATCCAAGGAACTCTCCCATGATTTCTGCAAGTGTATGATGGCTTGAATTTTTTCATGTAGAATAGAAGCTAACTCCTCCATAGCTTCAAGAAAACTCATATCAGGTAACCCAAGTGTTACCTCTTCTTCTTTAACATTTTGTTGCATAACATCAATTTTTGGAATCAGATAGGTCTACAACTCCAATAATGTAGTGATCCTCTTGTCTTGTTCTCCTTGCAATATTCTTAGCTTGTGATTTATCACCTTCACTTATGATCGATAAGATATAGCTGAATGTGCAATAGGATTGAAGCTAGAAATTAAATATTTAAGCTCTTGTTGAGCTTCATTCCTCTTCAGCTCCAAATATTGGGTAGACAATGAAAAATTAGAAACTTTGGCTAAAAATTGACCAACTTCCTTCAAAGTTTCCTTTACCTAATTTACTTCAACTGTAAGATATGTTTTTTCTGATGCAATAGTTTCCATCAAATTCTCAGCCATATTTTTCCCATAATCTAGTTTAGCTCTATTCATAGCTGCTTCCTCCAAACTTGAGACTTGTTCAGTAATATCACTGACCAAAGTATCCATTTGTTTAATTGTATGAGTAATTGGATCATATGCAGCTTTAGGTACAAGATCTGATAGAATATCTCGAGATGTCTCTAGTACTTGAGCTTATCTCTTTTCACTTCTTAGTTGGTCCCTTTTTTATTTCAAATTAAGTATATCTTATATTATCATTACTTCATTGGGACTCATCCTAGTAGCATCAATAGGTCTTTGAATGACCTCAATATCCTCTTCCTTAATATCATCTTTAGTCTCTTCCTCAAGAACATCAATAGTCTTTCTCTTCTTCTTCAAACTCTCACCTAGATTCAATTTCATTTTCACTGAATGTGCTACTAAATCAGCCTCATATTTCCTTTTAGTATCACCAGTCTATCCAACTATAATAGTTGAAATAGTTATCGCCACCTCTGTAGATTTATCCTTTTGTCCTTCATATTTACCTTGCACATCTGCAATTTCAACATTAGTATCTTGTTGTGGTGTTTCAGAAGGTAAATTACCTATAATGTCTTCAATTACTTGTTCAATAGAAACAAGTTCTTCTATTGACACCTCCTCTTGATTAATTTTTACTAGTTCAAGTTCTTTCAATTTCTTCTTCATGATTTCAATTGTCTCATCATGAATTTCATGAGTCTCACCAATTAATATTCTACATACTCTACTTGTTTTGAATCTAGATCCTATTGCCTCAATTACAATTTTTACATCTTCAATAGGAAATTATGGCTTCAGTAGGACTAATTATTGTTCCATCATTTATCTGTATCACTTTAGAGCATGCCTCCATCTAGCATCAATCTTCTTATATAGTGTTCCAGGTATCATCTTATGTATCTCACTAGGTACTCTACAAAACTTATGCAAACTGAATACAATAGCATCTTAAATATTTTGCTTGTCTGTATCATCAAATTTCTCATAGCATCGGTTTGCATCACTAACACTACCATATTCCTTAATACTCTCTGCTATGGTATTTACAGTTAAAATTTTGAAAGTCTTAGGATTAACTTACTTCTAATTTGTCATGACAACTACTTTAGATTTCTTTCCACTAGCCTTCAACTCTTCTTACTCTTTGTTTGAATCAATTTTAGGTTCTTTTGCTTCTACCCTTAGACTCTTTGTAACCATGAGTCATTCCTTTCTTTCTCTTGTAATTAATTTTCTCTAACATAGCTGTTTTCACCTCTTCCTTCTCCTTCTCCTTTAGAACTGAGGAACTAATAGTATTTCTACGTGTTTCCTTACTGATTGTATAAGATACAACTTCTACCTGTTCAATTTCTGTAGCAACAGTAGAAGTTATAGCATGTTCAGTCCTAAACTTCTTCTTGGTCTTATCCATCATATCTTTTTTAATGCCACTTTTTTGGCTAAATCATCAACCTAATTCTTCAATCTTCTTTCTATGATAGGTTCCTTCAACTATGAATGAATTTGAAAATAGGTTTCTTCATAGGTACCAAACCTAGGAGTACTGACATCAATCAGTTTGGACAATAACTCCTCATCATGAAGTGATACAATATCACCATCAACCTCATAACTCATCGGTAAAGCCCAAGAAGTTCTTGGTTATACCACCTACAACATGCATGTATCAATATCCACAATAAAAACATATATCATCTTTATACTTTTGTACAATACTAGTTGGGATACATTCTCGCTCATGCATGTGTTTCAGGAAATCTTTAAAATAACCCCACATAGTACTGTTAAAGTTATTTCCTAACATCCTTATGCATTGCTTAATCTATACTACTACAAGTCTATCAGTTAACCATTGAATCTAACTAATACAAGGGAAATGATTCTATAAATAGAAGCATATGCATACCAGTAGGGAACCATACTTGAATTATTGTTTCTTATCTTTCTTGATTCTCTCTATATTCACAAAGAACTGGCTTCTCATGAACTCACATGAGTCATATCAATAATTCTCCTTTACCATCCAATAAGTAGCATGAATAAAACCATCAGGCACACTGTTCAATTAGCTTGACTAATAAAATTTATAACCGATCACCATCAAAGAAAAATTCACCTCACTATTTTTAATGTCATTCATCATCATAGAATGCTGATCTTTCTTTGACTTTGTTAGGTAAGTGACCTCACCAGCTGGAATTATTCTTAGAATAGGTACATCGTCAGTTGCACACAACCCATTTATCACATGAATAATCTCCTTGGTAATCTTATGTGGTCTATCTAGCCATAAGAACTAATCATAGACTTGACTTTGTACATATCTTATCCAATTGGTTTCAAAATTGTCGACTAGGTTAGAAACATATGTGAAACCCTTATCTATTAGATGATTATGCTCATCCTTCAAACTAGCACCATCACATAGTCTATTAAATGCATTGAAGATAGAAGTATAACCAAGATCTTCAATATTGAAATGAATGAATGATCTTACATCCTCAGTTAACAGAATTCCATGAGGTATCAAAGATAAGGTACCAGCAGGATCATTTTATGCCCGCTTGATTGGATGAAATTTTAAAACTGGCCTCAGCTCCTTAGTAATCTCAACCAACATAGGGGTTTCCATAATGATAACAATGATTAAAACAAAAGAGAACCTCTGCAACACAAAAAGATACTGCTTCAGTCTGCTGCAATATTTCTTCAAACACTGCTTCACTTCAACCACAAAAACAAAATCTTCAATTCAAAACCACTTTGAATTGCTTAGAAATATCTTAGCATACACTTGAAAATTCACTTCGTACCTCGTATGAACTTCACTTCTTCCCTTATAACATCTCATTTCCAAGAAATAGATACAAATGGTCAAATAGTAACCTTAACCGGTCATAACAGTTAGAAAAATAAAGAGTCACCATGTCATTAAACAAAAACATTATGCGATCGTATAGAATCATATATAATGCAATATACTTCACCATATTCATACATAACATCATTATGCATCAAAATATACTGATAAATCTTACCGGGCACATAATATTAGGGTATAGGCTATAGATCTTACTTGATTTTCTCTCCCTAAGCCAATAGAGATGATGAAGTCTCCATATTACTTGATGCAGTGGAGTTCTCTATCATTTCAAAAGACTTCAATTCTCCTTTCTTTTCCCATTTATCCTTCATATGCTTCTTGATTCCCTCAACATCTACAATCTTCTTGCCTTTATCATTATCAGGCTTATTCACTGGTTGACCTCCAGTGTTATCCTTCTTCACTCTGCAAGACCTAGCAAGATGTCCAATCTTATTGTAGTTGAAACACGTCATACCAATTTGTCTCCATGGCCCAGAATTTCCTCTATCAGTTCTCATCCTGCAATTCATTATTGTGTGTCCAAATTTGTGACAAACAAAACAAGTAAAATTTAATTCCCTCTCCCTTTTGTAAGGGTTTCCCTGGTTTAGAGGTGGCCTTTCATTATTGATTCTATTCTTGCACTCATTATCCTTATGAGCATACTTGTTATAGTGATAAGAATTACCTTGAAAAGCATTATTTCTAGCATTATAACCAACAAATCTATGAAAAGAATTTGCAAACCTAGAAATGGATGAATTAGGTTTTGACCAACAAACATTAGCAATATGTTCTTCCTTGTAATAATTGAAACATACCAGTCTATAATTCCTCTTACCATCTTTTTTTATTCACCTTAGCTACTAACTTTTCTTCTATGCGAGTCTATTTTGTACCAGATGTCTCACCGACTTCAAATTTGGAAAAACCTATTCCTTTGTTTTCATTATTTCTCCTTTGTTTAGAGAGTTGTTCATCAATTTTAGTAGAACTCTTTTTGAACTTGTCCAACGGGTCATTTTCACTCTTTAACTCTTCTTTCAACTTTCCATTCTCGTCTCTCATATCTTCATTCTCTCTTATGACATTAGCATTTTCTTCATTAGAGTAATGTAGGTGTTCCCTCAATGTAGCAACTTCTTGATCAGATCTGAAAATTTCATCCACCTTAGCTGCTAGGGTTTCATCTTTAGATTTTAGGTCATCCTTTACAGCTTTCTTAGCTTCATTTTCAGCTTTCCTTGCTTCTATAACTTCACCCATTCTTATTGAGAAGTTTTCCAACTCCCTTTGCATGTTTTTCTTTACTTGTTTCAGTTTTTCTAGCACCTTATGCATGTCCTTATTATCCTTAGCTAGTTGTTCATTTTCCAAGGTCACAACTTCTACCTAAGATTCATCAGATCCACTTTTCTCATAAATGTGTTCAATAAGATCTTGAATTTCACTCAACTATTCAAGAAACTCTTGTATTTTATCCCTAGAGATCTTCAAATGGTCTTTAAGTTTATCAATCATATCCTCAGCCTCAACAAGTTGTCTTCTATAAAACTACATGTATCCCTTAAGGATCTCACCCAAGTTGATAGGATTCTTCAAGGACACTAGGCTCTGATACCAATTGTTGATATATAGAAGCACTTAGAGGGGGTGAATGAGTGCAAACATGAAATTTACTAATTCAACCAATAATCTAGTAATTCTTTTAAATAACTTATAAGCAATGAAGCGTGTAAGATTAACTATGCAGTAGAAGTAAAACAATTCAAACATCCACAAAGGATAATTCATAACACCAATATTTTTATTATGGAAAACCTTGTAAGAGGGAGAAAACCATGGTGGGGATGACACCCACTAATCTCTTCACTGTAGTGAAAGAGTTTCCCTATTAGGAGCTTACAATACCCGATTAGGGGCTCATCCAATTAAGAGTGACTAGTACCTTGTTATAATTACAAAGAGACCTATTAAGATCTACCTCGCTAGAGGATTTATAAATCCTTAGAATTCACCTTGTTAGAGGATTTAAACAAAAGACCTATTAAGGGATTTAACCTCGCTAACATATTAGAGTTACCCTTGAGCAATGAACTCAAGTCACTGATTTGGAATGACACTGCTTGCTTATAAGATCCAATTTAGTCTCTAAAATCTTGACGCAATGTACTACCTCTTTCTCTCATCATAACCACCAAAATATGATAAAAAGATGTTAAATCATTGATTTATCTTTCCTTTATATAGTTGTTCTTAAGTCGGTTAAAAAATTAAAAACAATCCACAAGTCATCCCACAACTTTGACTTAACTCATGTAATTATGTGCCAATAAAAATTAACATGTTGGCCCAAAACATAATACAAATGTTTATAGAAAAACATCGATAATAAATTAACCACATTGACCATATGATAAGAGGGAACCAATCAGTTCTTATAGAACAATCACCAAAATACTAACTTTCACAAAATGTTGAGTTAACTATTGTGGTCCTACATCCAAACTTGTCTAACCAAAATAAGGCTCTAGTAATGATCACACCTACCAATGTGCTTCCAAACTCGATCGATACACAAGAAAAATTTTGTAACTGTCTTCCTATTCACCATTCAGAACACTTAGAAAAACTTGCTTCACCTATTCATCTTGTCGATCGGTAACGGAAACCTATCCACCAAATCTAATAGAGTTAATAAGATTCCATCAATGAGAATAAAGCCATCATAATACCACCAATAGGTATAAAGCCAAATTATGTGTCAGTTTCCACCCTCCCTATGCCAAAAAAGGAGCTTTGGAATAGGGTATGGATGTGCATTAAAGCATAATGGTGGGGGATTTTTTCTAAGAGGTATCATAGATGGAAAATTCCAGGTAGACATGCATGAAAAATCTAGAATCATAGAAAATAAACCTAAATTGATTGATAGAATTCCTAAACATTATATATTGATGTCTACTAGAGAATGTAATATATTCAGGTGTTAGCAATTTTACTTATTTTAACATCAAATGCATACATAGAATAAAATCATCATAGTAGTGACTTGTGTTGAAAAAAATTAATTTTGATAGAAGAATGGCATCAATAATATTTGGAAATATCAAAGAATTTTTTTGGACATAGAAAAGCTTTATTTCCCAAGCAAGGATTCATGAAAAAAACCTTACCTCTCATTTAGGTGGACTATGTCAACCATGCCATGTGGGAGTTATAGCTCTTTGCACTAGCATCATGGTGCTTAATAGTGTGAAAAAAAAATCTACAACGGTAGCCCTTCCTAAGTTTTATTCTTTGAAAGAAAACACAAATTTGATATAAAAACTACAAACAAAGTTTAAATGGAAATAGTTAGAACATTGATCATTTCAGAGTAATTAAATGAAATAGTAAATTTATGGATATCTTTGTGTTTGGTTCAATACCTACCATCATATTTGTTGCTACATTACTAGCATTCTTTTATTTACATAAAAAATACATGCATTTATCTTCAATACAAACAATACAAAAATTAATGCTCATAAAGTATGTACATTTTCATTGGCCAACATAATTTCCTTTATTGAAGATATCTCCATAACTCATGAATGAGGGATCCACATAAAACCAAGGAACTTAAGAGTCTTGCAAGTATATTCTAGCAATAGTTACATGCATTGAAAAATTCATATATAGATATTTTCTATACACATTATCCATATTTCTGTGTTGAATATATAGAGCAGTAATGAGTAGGGTTTTGCCACAAAAAAAAACATCACTAAAGTATTGATTGTAGAAGCAATAGCTTCAATTACAATTTGTACCATTTTATTATAGTTATATCTACACATGTGGTGGATAAGAGTAGATGTGTAATATCCTTACCCCACATTCTTATGTTTTTTACATTAAACTCACCATGAATCTTGAACATGAAGAATCAAAAAACACTTCCCCAATCAAAACAAGTCCTTATTATCTTACACCATGTTTTGATTACAAAACTAACATGCAAAACCCATTAGCTTCCATTGAAGTCATAGTAACTCACAATGACCTAATAAAACTTGGTCACATACTTTTAGTTTGAACAATGTAAAGAATAAATTTATTTAACATATATTAAGATTTAATTTAGGCATCTTTGGTTGACGTAGTGTGTGACACAATTTGTGTTTAAAAAAACTAATATAAATTAAATAATTAGCAAAAGGACTACCATAAGAATCTTAACTATTTGAACCTACATTAACTATATAAGAGATTAACTTTCAAAATTACATTAATCATGCATCACATCAAAGAAGTTAAATGAAATATGAACTACTCTAATTAACAAGTATAACTAAAAATGTACTAATTAAAATGCAACTACTTCTACACTATTAGAGAATTGCATCAACTATCAAATAAGTTTTCTCAACATAGTTCTCTACTTTTATAGAAGACAGATCTGAAAGAAAATAACAGCTATAGATTTAAAATATTCCATTACACTTTTCACTCTTCAGAAGAGTTTGACTTGTTTTCTAACAGAAAATGTACCAAAGAAAAACTAAAAACATGGAATGTTAAATGAGACACTATCATGCATCATGGAGCACGCGGTTAAATTGGCATGAGACTCTTTCCTTCAGTTGAAAAATCATTACCAGACGCCTAGTTCAACCTATGTCATTCGAGGAAATGATGGTTTCAGAAACATCATAACTCACAAAGTTTCCTTAATTGTAGGTTTTACCATGTCTTCCCCCATACTAGTAAATAGTCCACCCTCCCATATTTTGGGTTTTTGGTTGCAATCTAGCTAAGACAATAGAGGATATATACAATCACATAAAAATACCTCAAAACATCATATTTAATCAAGATTGATTATTGTACAATCCTAAAATGTTAGCACCCATTATTGGATGTCTTTTAGGACCTACTAGACTCTATTTAGTGATTTCAAGATCCCAATGTCTTTATTCTTGATTTCCTACATCTTTCATGTTCTTCTCTAAGACTTTGCACACTGTCCAAGCCCCAGATCTGCTTTGAAATTAGCCTTGTTGAGACTAGGCCAACCCAAGTCATCCTTGCCCTTGACAAGGTAGAACAAAGCAGGCCTTGTCCTTGGGAATTAATTTTAAGTGGACTCTAGGCCAAATGCAGGGTATTTTTATTTCCTAATCTCAGTTGTGGTCAGCCTGGCAATTCTGAATCCCAAAATGAGTGTAAAAGACATCAAGGCCTCTCAATTTGACATCCAAGACTATCCATAATATTCAAGAGAAACCAATTGATCAAGTGCAAGAAATAAATCATTCAAGTTGTGTAATTGAAGTGGTGGATTCAATATTTGAAGGAAATATTCTAATTGAATATATCCAAGTCTCCAAGTATTCTCTCATTCAATAAAATGAAATCTTCTCTCTTTGATACAAATTTTTTTCTCGTGGAGGACAAGTAAAGGAATTCTCAAGAAAGAAAGAAGATCCATTTTGGTGTAGGAGCCCCAGCTCCATGAATGATATTCAACATAGGCCTTTGGTCACTAAAATAGGTTGGGTCTAATAATACTACTTAGTTTTGCAATAAGATCCAATTGTAAGACCTAGTACCAAGATTTGGTGTCTATAAACCACTTTGTCAACTATGGTCAAAGGATCATGAAATCTTGAAATTCATATTATTTAGGGTTTTTTTTATGTTATGAGTTGTTTTGGTTCATTTGGGACCCCTATTTGTGGGGGAAATAAAAATTTCCTCATTAAGAGCAAAATTGCACAAAAGTTGCTAAGCAACTTTTTGGTGAAATTGACAACTTTTTGAAAAGTTTTTTTGTAAACTTATTCCCAATGGATCTATGCTTTAATTTAAGTTGTAAATATTAGGTGGAATCCTCAAATAGCCCTTACAGGTGGGTGGAGGAGAGATGATGTAATTTTTCAAACCATATCAATAAAATATAACTATTTTTCCTACAAACAGTGACTTTTCTAATTTTGTATGGTCCTGTACGGATTGACCAGAGGGGGAGACCAATGAAAAACTAAATTTTAATGAAGTATCTTTCATTTTGGATTATTCTGAGCATTTGAGGTATTGTATAGTGGAAGTTATAAGTGTTTTTTGTGAAAATTATCTGCAAACCCTAGTTGCTTAGGGTTTTCCTGAACAAATGCCTCTACCTTTCAATTTCACCAGTGGAAAAACCTAATAATTGGTGAAATGAGAGGTATGCATGTGTATTATATGATTCTAGAGTCCATTTGTAGGTTGATGGTGGAAAACATCAGTTTGGAGTAAGTTTGGGTTGACATCTCCATGTGGCAACCCAAGAATAGAATAAACAATTAAGAATAGAGGCATGTTGGGGTTGGATCATCCATTAAAACTAAGGATTTGGTGTCTTTATAACATAAATATCACCCCTAAACTAACGGTTGGGTTCTTCTTTACATTTTAAGAGAACTTCCTTTGTTAATTTGACCTATTTGGGCAATTAGGTCTGCTAATGACAGTGGGTGTTTGGGAACTTTACTTTGGAATCGTGAGTCCTATCTTATATAATAATTGTATCTTGATAGAGGGTATCTAAAAATTCCTTCTATTTCCTTGGTGCTTTGGAAAGTTGAGGAGTTGAGGTCTGAAAACCCCTCCTATAGGGTTATAAGGAATTAGGGTGCCTAAAGAAGGAAGTGTCATAGGAAAAATTCCAAAAGAGATTCCACTTGTGGAATTGTAATTTTCTGGTCCTATTCAAGGCCTAGACATGTTGGTTCAACCCCATCAAACAAATACTTGTTACCTCTTGTGTTTTACCATTTGTTTGTGTACCCAGGTAGGGTAGATAGGTTTGAGCTTCCCAAATCAAACCAAGAGACTTGTTGGGTTTGTCACCTTGGGTTATTTTTCATAAAAGGAAGATTAAAGTGAGTACATTTAAAAGTTGTAGAGCCTATGGTCAATGACCTCTCATAGAGAGTTTAGAAAATCAGTCCCAATGATAGTTGATACCATTAGCTCTGCATCAAGTGGTATCAGAACTTAGAAAGGATCCTAAGGAGGAATAAAAATATTTCAGAAGGAGATGGAGAAAATATTCCAAGAATGACTAATGCTGAATTAGCCAATTTTTTCAGGGAACAAATGGTTGAAAGAAAGAAAATACTAGTTGATATTAAAGCCTTAAGAGAGGATTTGGAAAGACTCAAGGGTAGAATGGAGAAGAGGATGGATGGATACTCTAGAAATGGTTAAAAATGGGATGAAGAAGAAGATTCCCCTGAGAAGGAGGAAGAAGAGGTTCCTATAGACTAGAGACCCCTCTTGATTGCCCTTAAATCCATGGAGAGAAGGACCATGGATGAAAAGTTGGACTTACCTATTTTCAATGGAAAAATGGACCCTGATTTAGTCATGGATAGGATAGACTCCTTAACAAGTTTCTTCAAATGTGAAGACATTCCAGAACATCAAAGAGTCAAGATTTAAAAATCCAAGTTGAAGGGAGGAGCCCTAACTTGGTGGAACTTCATCCAGATAGAAAGGGTGCAGAATGGTAGGAACATGATATCAACATAGAATAAGATGATAGCATTGATTAGGGAGACCTATGTCCCTGAATATTATGGGGTACAAATCCATATGAGGAAGAATAATCTCATAGAAAAACACACAAGTGTGAGCACATACATCAAGGAGTTCCAAAAATTATGTATGAAGGCTAACACAAGAGAGTCGGAAGAAGATAAATTAGCAAGGTATATCAATGGGTTGAAGTTTACAATCCAATAAAACCTAAGTCTGCACACACCAAGGATAGTGCATAAATGCTATCAATTAGCATTAAAGGTGGAAGATAAACTAAGGAGAAAGCAAGAGAAAAACAATAAAGGAAGAGGCAATAGGAATAGTAACAAAAACTTCAAAGGAAGAGGAAACTCTTTCGGGAGAGTACACTCCCCAAAAACTTTTGGAGAACAAGGACAAGAATATAAGGATCAAGGATAATCAATCTCTAGAGGAAACTACAGAGGAAGGAGACCTTTTGGGAGATGGAGATTTGGTGGAAGAAACATAAAAGGAACTCAATCACTGTACTCCATCTTCAAATCTAGATCTAAAATTGGCATCCCTTCATCATCTTGAGATTTTATAGTCTGATTTGGGCATGAAGGTTGAGCCTTTTAGGGGTTTTCCTAATGTAACATAGGATATCCCCCCATATCCACATTTTATTTGGTGAACCATCTTCCCACATTACATAGTGGTTCACCATTTATTATGTTACATTTTGGTGAACCCAACGTAGTTCAATTCCATTCTGATTTTGGTGTTAGAGTCCCCTTCTTTTCATTTATATCTCTTATATATGCATGATATTTATATTATATCTTTCTTTTTATGCATTTTTTTACTCAATATTTATATTATATTATAGTTACATGCTTAAATTTGATAGTTAAATTTTCTTAGAGTGCATATTTCTTTCAAATTCTATTGCATTTATCTTTCCCTTCATTCCCTTGTGCATGATCTTCATCACTTTAATTCTATCCTATAGTATTCTGATTGGAATAATTTGTAGACTTATGGGTTCCTTTTATCCCGAACCCTCCTTCTTTCCTAGGAATCTAGATGAGACCAACATACATCTTAATGATCCCAATCTTTTCATGGAAAATAACTCTTCTTATTCTTCACATGATGAATAAGAAGCATTAAGGGTTCCTCCTACTCAATTCCAAAAATGTTCCATGAATTTGAGAAGTTTGAACATTGGCTAGGTTAAGAAAACAATAATCCTAAAGCTCTTTCCATTCTAGAAAGCTTAAGGAAACTTATTCACAATTATAAACCTAGTGTTAACCTATTGCATATCATTTCTCATATTATTGATGCCAATATAAAAACCATCAGGGATTGTGCTCAATAATTAGGCTATACTCTACCCACTACAAGTGTTGATATCTCTTTTCATATCTCTACTTCCATTCATAGTCTGTCCACTTATGCTCTACCTATCATAACAACATCAATTAAAACTTCAAATCCTACACATGCAATTCTTTCTAATCATATTGCTCCTTCTAATCCTTCAAGTGTGCCATGTGTTTCAATGCCTTATTCCATGCCCACTTATCATACTATTCCTTTCTCATATTCAACCATTCCTTCAATTTCCAATAATTATCCTAACATTTCCCATGCTTCTCCTTGTACCATCTGTTGGTACTCAAAAATACAAAAAGGTTTTTTTTTTAGTACCTTGTTAGTGCTTTAGATTTTGACCCCCTATAAATGTTTTTTGTGCCTATTTTCCCAGATGGAATTTTGAGGTTTATCATGCATGACAGATGTTCATCACTCTTTTTTTGACATATGAAGACATCCCAAGTTTTCAAATTCAAGTTTTGATTTATTCTCTGATGTCTTGTTTTGAGTACTTTTCAAATTATGCATTTGCTGCCTAAGTGTCACTTTGTTGTAACAGGCACATTTTGCATTTGAATAACTTGCGTCTCTTTGTATTTCATGGGTCACCATTTTTGGAATTTTTAACATGTATATCAAAGAGCCTATGTTTCAAAACCCAAGCCATTTCGAGTCTATTTGATAGGTTTTCAGATTCCCTAAAGTTGGACAGAACTATCTAATTTCTCTGTTTTGTCCAGAATGTTGAATGGCCTACTTTAAGATCCTGCAAGTTGTACCCTAGTTGAATTCCCTAAAGAATTGATTTTTCCCCTATATTGAAAACATGAAAGTGTACCCTGCTGAAGAGTTTTAGACTCTAACCAATCCAGTTGTCCACTTTGCCCAGTTGATTATAAATCAGATTTCTGCATTTTACTATGTTAACACTCAGAAAGTTTTTAAGTGATTGATTTTGAGATGTAGTAGTAATTGGCCAGTTGATCATCGGAGTAATTTAGTTGAATTTTCATAACCCATATATGAAAATGAATTTATTTTTAAGGTTCCAAACTATAAGGGTTTCTTTTGTTAAGTTTATGAAATCCAAATCAAAGGCAGTTTGTGCATATTGGTAGTGTTAAACAGAATTGTTTTCACAAGGTATTAATTTTGATAAGGTGGTAGCTCTTTATCTGGTAGTTGTTTTCAAGTACTGATTATAGGTCCATACTCTTTGCATATAAATGTGCTACCTAAACTAGTGGTTAAGTCTCAGAGCATGATTTGGTATTTTTGAAAAAGGTGAATCCGAAGTGATTTGCATGCATTTTGACGTGTATTTGCAGATTTATGAAAGTGGTCAACTTAGGAGATTAAAATATCTCACTTCTAAAGGCATCATGGAAATATGTTTTTGCAGGGTAATGGTAAACAAGAAAGTCTACATATCCTCTAGATTCGAGAGCTTTGGGAGGTCTTCTAGTCAGATTTTAAGGCTAGTTCTGAAAGTCAGTCGCCATTAATGAGATCAATTTGTAGAAATGATAAAAATGATTGTAAAGTCCGCCAGTTCGATACTTTGTGGTCAAATTACACAATTTTTTATACTGTTGGGTGAGTAAGAGTCGCCTTATTTTGAACTTTTCAAGTTCTCATGTCTTCATTAGTCAAAACTTCACTCTGTTCATTTTTCCACCTTGTTGGTCTTCTCACAAGCCTTCGCACATTTGAGTTTGTCAAATCCAAACTTTCGACGTCGTTGTATCAGTTTGGTCCATTTTAAAACCAATAACATATCCTTTCGAGTCATTTGAATCACTTCGAACCTCTTCGAACTCTAGTTCGAAGTAGTTCGAAGGAGTTCAAAAGTGGCCTAAGTCCTTAATTACTAACGATGTGTTATGCAAGAAAGCGTGCGGCATTTTCCTCTTGAGAGAGGTTGAACCTCTTTGAACCTCTTTGAACTCCAGTTCAAAGTAGTTCAAAGTAGTTCAAATGGACTGCCGGCGTGATCAATAATGATGTGATGTCCTGACAAGACGCGCCGCATGACGTGGCATGATTCCATTGGACGGGCGAGTGCGCAGAAAACAAGACAATCACTTGCACAGGTGGGAGATCTTCAGTTTGAGATTGAATAATGATGATCGAAAAGGTGGCGGATCCTGAAGAGTTAATTTGATTTGAAAGCATTTATTTCTTATCACCACTTGGTATCAAAAGCCCTATTAATACTCGCATAATGGAGTATATTTCGCGCTTCAAACGGCAACTAAAAATAGAAGTTGGGTAAGTCATTTTTCCCTATTGTACATTGCGGGGTCTGGGCACTGGAAGGGTGGTCTGGTCAAAGTTCAAAGCATACAGGTAGCTTCTTTCAAGCTCTACCCCTCATTTCTGGTTATTCCTTCAAATTCATTAGTTCAAGTAGTGAGCTGGTAGACTTTCATATTCTTAGGCAAGCATGAGGTCTATCATGCATTTCTTTGGCAACGTGAAGAATCTTGAATGTAGGGCCCCGATCATAACAGACATGGATTTGTTGGGGGTTTCAGTAAATACCATACCTTCAAAGCTTTCAACCCGTGTTGACGAGGAGTTCATTGTAGAAGTCCTAGCTAGTGGGTTATTAGAGGCCGCTGCATTCCCATCGGCTACAGTTTGTCTGGAATTGGTACAAGAATGTATCAACAGATACGATGTAAAGTTGAAGAGCATTTTGAACACTGATGGTCAAACCCTAATCCCTGTGAATCACAGAACCATTTCAGCAGTCTTTAAAATACCAGATGAAGGTCTTGTCAACTTTATGCCTACCCAGTCTCTGGCCCAATTCAGGGAAAGTGTTGATAAAAATAGGAGTCACATAGCGAGAAGGTGGATGAAGACCAACTATAAAGGAGGGTCGTGGTTGCCCAAAACCCTCACTAAGGATCATATGAACCCCCTAATACATGATTTGGTTGTCCTCCTTCACCGATTAAAAGGTTCAGAACAGGCCCTGTTCTTTGATGAGTGGATGTATCATTTTGTAGA
>MU224021.1:449277-468054 GCA_018584345.1 Thuja plicata | reverse complement strand
TAAACAATGTCAACTAGGAAAGATGACTAAGTCTAGTTTCAAAAGAAAAACACATGTATCAGAGGAAATTCTGGAATTGGTCCATACTAATCTCTATGGTCCCATTGGAGAAAGAAGCTATTGTGGTCCTAGATACTTTATTCTTTTTGTTGATGATTATTCAAGAATGATGACTGTAATGTTTCTCAAAGAAAAATTTGATGTATTCTAGTTATTCAAATGGTACCTAGCTAAAGTTGAAAAGGAAACAGGCAAATATTTGAAATGCTTAAGATCTGACAGAGGTGGAGAGTTTATTTCTAATGAGTTTAACAGGTTCTATAATGACCGAGGCATAAAGAGATAGATGTCTACACCCAGGACTCCTCCACAAAATGGTATTGATGAATGAAGGAATAGATCTATCATGGACTATGAAAGAACACTAATGATGGAGAAAAATGTTGCACAAAAATATTGGAAAGAAGCTGTAATTACTGCAGTCTATACACTGAATAGAGTTCAAGTCAAGAAAGGTACAAATGATACACCTTATGAACTTTGGTATGGTTATACACCTAGTGTAAAGTATTTTAAAGTATTTGGAAGAAAATTTATTATACTGAAAGACAACAGAAATGGAAAACTAGATGCTAAAGTAGAAGAAGGCATATTCCTTGGTTATTCAACGAAAAGCAAAGCATACAAATGTTTGAATTCTAATACTAACAAAATTGTTGAAAGTGTAAATGTAAGAATTGATAAGTTTGTAGAAATAAATGAAGCTAAAAGTACACAAGAGCCTGAAAGCTACAAATCATTCGTATATCTAGATGAGGAAGATTCTAATTCACTACCTGAGACTAGTGTTGTATAACAACATGCACCTGCCAAGTCACAGAGTGGAGTTGCCAAGCAACTGGAAGTGAATGTCGAGCTATCTGATGGAGATGCCGAGTCACATAATCTACCAGAACTAAATACTGACAATGAACCTAAAGCAAGGGCTAAGCCTACCCTAGAAAAATATGTGAGAAGAAATCACAATTCTGATCAAATCATTGGATCAAAGGATTCTGTTGTTATGAAAAGAAGTAAGTTGAAAAATGACACATGTCTGTTATGTAAATTTGAGCCCAAAATAGTAAAAGATCCTTTAGATAATGAAGATTGGATACAAGCAATGAATGAGGAAATTGTACAAATTGAGAAGAACAAAACTTGGACACTTGTACCTAGGCCAAAGGATAAAAATGTAATTGGCACTAAGTGGGTATTCAGGAACAACCTAAATGAACATGGAGATGTGACAAGAAACAAAGCTAGATTGGAATGCAAGGATTATGCACAGGAGGAAAGAATTGACTATGGTGAAACCTTCACCCCAGTTGCAAGATTAGAAGGTGTCAAAACCTTACTTGCATATGCAGCCTATAAAGGATTCAAAGTTTATCAGATGGATGTGAAATCTGCATTTCTCAATGGAATCTTGGAAGAAGAAGTGTATATCGAGAAAGCTAATGGTTTTATAGATCCAAAAAAAAGGGATATGGTTTGTAGATTGCACAAAGAGTTATATGGATTGAAGCAAGTGCCAAGATCATGGTATGAGAGATTGCACAATTATCTGATCAAGATTGGATTTGCAGGAACCAATGACAACAATAACTTGTGCTTAAAGAAAGAGCAAAGCAAAGGTACATTATTAGCTGAAATTTTTGTAGATGACATCATATTTAGTGGACAAGATGTGTTATGTCAAAAATTTGCAACAGAGATGCAAACTGAGTTTGAGATTTCTATGTTTGGTGAAATAAAATTCTTTGTTGGCTTACAAATTTACCAAATCAAGAATGGTATCTATATCACTCAATCTAAATATATCAAAGAGATACTGAAAAATTTTAGAATGGAAGAGTCCAAACCAGTGAGTACACTCATGGCTATTGGACAGAAGCTGACAAAAGATGATGACACAAAAGAATTGAACCAAACACTCTACAGATCAATGATTGGAAAACTATAGTATGTTGTTCACAGTAGACCTGATATTGCCTTAGTTGTTGGGATTGTTGCAAGGTTTTCTGCTAATCCTAAGGAAACTCACATGATGGAAGTAAAAAAGATTCTGAGATATTTGAAAGGAACTGATGACTATGGTCTATACTAAAAAAAGAATGACAAGTTTGAACTCAGAGTTTACACTGACTCTGACTAGGCTGGAAATGTTTATGACAGGAAAAGCACTACTGGTAGAGCATTTCCTTTAGGAAATAAATTGATCTCCTGGACAAGCAAGAAACAGAACTGCACCTCACAATCTACAGCTGAAGTTGAGTATGTGACAGCAGCAGTTAACTATTCTAACATTGTATGGTTGAAGATACTACTAAAAGGTATGAAGGAAGAAATCACTGACCTAGTTGTCATATATTGTGATAACACAAGTGCTATTAATATTTTTAAAAATCCTGTGATGAACTAAAAAACAAAGCATATAGCTATCAAGTATCATTGCTTGAGGGAGCTAGTTCAAAGTAAAGAAGTAAGACTTGATTATGTAAACACTAAAGAACAATTAGTAGACATATTCACAAAAGCACTATCCAAGGATGCTCATGAGTATCTATGAGGTAAATTGGGGGTGATTCTCCTCACTGAGACTAATTAAGTTCTATATGGTACTGTTGCATCAAATATTACATTCAAAATATTTGACACATTGATACATAGTAAGTCACACTTTAGGATGTTGGCTAAAGTTGTGAAGATGAAAAAGGACATAAAAGAAAATCAATCATAATCAAAGATGACAAGATCAGCATGATACTGAAGATCTACATGATAAAGATATTGACGTCTTTGGCATTATTGTCAAAGAGGGAGAGATTACAAAGAAGGAAAGATTACATAGAGAAAGAGAGATTACAAAGAAGGAAAGATTACATAGAGGCAGAAGTTACTATTGAAAAAATTGAAGTGATTATCTACTCAAAGGGAGTCTACATATGATTAGACACAGATGATTACAGTGTGATTACAGACATAGAGGGAGAAATTTTTTACAGATAAGAATTAGAATGAAGCTAAAGACATTAATGAAGATTCGTTCATATCAAGGAACACAGGTGAATTTTATGGATTGGTTAGTAACTATGCTTGTTAAATCATTGTTTTAATATTTTGTGTTGCCATCAATGCCAAAGAGGGAGATTGTTGGGAAGTGACAATGCAAGCAATTGTTATTTTGTCATTGCTGTCAAAGCTTAATTGGTGAGACTATTGTTATCTGTTTGAGTACCATATCTATTGTTGATGAAGAAGATTTAACAAGAAGACCAAGTGAATGGTTGAGTAAAGGAAAATAAAAGGGTACTTGATCAGTTGGCACTCTGGCAAAGTAATTAGTTGTTTATCTTTCAAAGATAGTTTTTCTGGTTGTTCTGTGCCAAGCAAAGTTGCTTGTGCTGAGTAAAGTTGCTTGTGTTGAGTAAAGTTGTTCGTGATGGGTAAATTTGTTCAATGCCGAGCACCATTGAAATTGTCGAGTGAAAATAGTGATTTTGACCAACTTATAGTAATTGGATTAATGATGAGATTTGAGATCTCTGGCTGACTTAGTTAATTTTATTGGGATATGTAATGTTAATTAAAGATTGATCCATGTCATTTAATGTATGGGTAACCATAATTAATGCATTGTTTCAAGATTTAATTATAGACTACTTTGGAGAAGTAAATTTAATGCAAAGATGGAATGATCCGTTGGATCTGACCTAACCTAAGATCTACGATCTTGTTTAAGTGGAAAAAGATTTATCTGAACTAGACAGAGAGGTATATGATAACCTCAGGGGTTATTCATGAAGTGTGTGGATGAATGGATGTGTATGCAAGAGGATTGCATTGTTGATTTACTGTTTGGCATGATCTAGTAGAGAAGGCTGAATACAGAAGCAGAGAGTTGCATGTGTGATTGCTTGACAGATTTACAAGCAGATCAGAAGGTTGAAATGACAATGCAGGCTATCCAGTAAGTTAACATCAGAGCTGTAATTGGAACTGAATTTGCAAAGTAAGTTGTATGTACCAGATCACAACTGTTGATTACTTTCTTACCATTGTATTAGTTAAATCCTTTAACAAGGTTTACCTAATAGTCATTTGTATAAATCCTCTAACAAGGTGACATTTAGATTGGAATGTTCTAAGTCCTCTAACAAGGCCACTCCTGACAAGGTGATTAAATCCTTTAACCAGGTCACACCTAGCAGTGTGTTATTGTAACCTTTCACAGGGTTGGCTCCTCCTAAGGCATCACTTTAGAAGAGTGAAAACTTGGTATCATGTTACTGGTGGTTTTTCCCATATTGGGTTTCCACGTTAAATACTTGTGTCAACTTGTGTGAATGCTTATAGTTTGCTTTACTGTTATGTTCCTACAAGCTAATTTCAATTGATAGTAAACTGCATGATTAAAGTTGTTGGTTTATGCTACTGCTGTCGAGTATATCTGAAGTACAAAAAGTTTTATTTTCTACATCTAGACCTGAGGATAACTGATTCACCCCTCCCCTCTCAGTTATTCTAAATTCATTCTAACAATTGATCAATGCATCAATGGCATTGGTTGCTTGATCTATGTTGATTTCATAATCAAGAGGGGCTAACCAAGCTATCCTTGGTACAACCGGTTTGATGTGGGTGAAATTTGTATCCACCATAAAAACATATCTCATCCCTATGCTTTTCAATCAGTTTCTCAGGGATCCTTACTCTTTCCATCATCTTTTCCTTGAATTCAAGGAAGTATGCAGTCATAATTGAATCAAAGTTATCTCCTAGTGACTTGATAAGTTCACTAATTTATAATGTCACCGGCTTTGTAGTGTCCCATTTCACTTTTCCTACTGAAGGAAAGTATTATTGAAAGTAGAAAAATATACACATGATAAGTGAGCCAAAATTACATGTGTTATTCTTTGCAGACCTTATTGTGTTCATGTTCTCATCAAGTTGCTTTAGTAGGATCTCACATAGATCCATCTCGATTCCCTTTGTTACTATCTTGTAAGTTGTGCTTACTGATGTTGATGATATGTTGTTTAACTTTCTTTCCTAAAAGATTTTTTAACCAATCACACATGCACCAAACCTCAATTCCTCATCGATGATGGTGTTAACCTTAAGATATTTGTTATCCCATTAAGCTTTTGTAAGCTTTTCAACTTCCTTCTTGGAAGGATGCTTGTAAGCCTTAGGCTTGTCGGTTATTGGATAACCAGTGACAGCATGAAGGACATCCTTAGTGATTTTCTTAGGTTGATCTAGCCATAACTTCTGATCATGCATTCTAATAAGTACCAACCTAATCCAATCGGTTTTGAAGTCCCTCAGGAAATATAGGGAATTTGTTATTCCCTTTACTTGCAGATGCTTATGTTGATCTTTTAGGTTTCCTTCTGCATCACAAAGCTTCTTGTAAGCTCCATCCATCTCCAGATCACCTATTTCAGCAATCTTACAGTGAATATTGGACCTTACGTCCTCTATTAGCAAAACCCTAGGTGGAATCTTAGAAAATGCACCGAATTTATCGGGTTGCGATGCAATCTCCAGGCATATCTTGTATTTGGGATCTACATAGGTGTTGTTCTTAATTAACCTAACCACATTCTTCATATCACTCTTGATCTTTGCGGTTCTTGAAGTGGTTGCCACCATTTTTCAAATTTAGGGCTTTCTTGAAAATAATGACAGAGTTCTTTTGGTGCCCTCGATACTTACTTTAGACACCCTAAAATGGATAGGCTTGCGACTTTACATTAAAAACACTAATTTTCATCTATTAATTAATGGATTTTTAATCATTAATTGATCATCTATTTTCCTCTAAATTCATTCCCCAATTGATTAATTACTATTAATTAATTAGCTTTAATTGATTAATTACCATTAATTAATTAATTAAACTCAATTTCCTATAGTTTAAATTCAAATATTCAAACTTACTAATTAAATTCTTCCAATTAAATTAATTTAATTTCATCAAATAAAGCAATTCTTAATCAAAAAGAATTCAATTATCTCACATGTTGAAAATAATAATTAAATAAATAAATTTAAATATTCATTTATCTTCAAAGAGATAACTCCAATCAGCTCACATGGGTTACTCCACCCATCTCTCTAGTCTACATCAGTAACTTCACCCACCTCTTCAGTTCAAAAAGGTAACTCATAATTAGCTCTTCAGTCAACCAAACTCTATCTCCTCTTTACCAAATAAAGAGATGGAGTTTACTGAGGACCTCTCCAGTTCCTTTTGATCTCAACCGTTCATCTCCCTATCTCTGGGATTGATCTCAACCATTCATATCATCACCAATTCCTATATAATAAACCCTTCATAACCATTTGAAGGATCCAGGATTTCAAGCTCTCGTATGTCATTACTCCATCAGTTTGGTTCTAGCATTCAAGCCATCTTGCGATCACACACCCATTTCAATTAGCAAATTCTCGACACTTCTCAAGTCATAGATGCTGCCCTACCAATACTGAGCATCAAGAACAACATTTCAGAAGGAGTAGAGAGAAACAATAGAAGATTCAAGCATCGTGGGGTTTGCATTTATTTGTTTTCCTTTCTCTTGCTTCTACATTCTATTGATTATGTTTCATTGTTATTCATTTTTAGTAGTATTGTGTATTTGGTTTATATCATTTGTGAAACCTTTGCTACTGACCCTTGCCATTTGGAAAGCTTGGGAGTCCACGGATCATGAGAAAGAGAGGCGTATATTTTGGTGAACCCAACGTGAACAAACAGCCCAAATATCTCTTGCAGATGAAGAACCAGATTGATCAACCACGACCATACAATTGTAAATTTAAAAATCTGACTTTTCTTTGATATTTGTATCATTTTGCAGTTGCTGGTATTTTACCGCAATAAAAAAAACTATGCCGCAATCGACTGGTTTAATGCCGCAATTGATTGCAGGCTTTCACAGTATTATTCTGTCTGTTTCTATCTTCTTTCTTTGGGTACTTTACCACAATTGTATGATCTGTGCCGCAATTGAACAAAAATTTTTGTAGTTGCCCGATCCATGCCACAATTGACAACATTTTGCTGTAGTTGCCAGTGCTTTACTACAATCGGCAAAATTTTACCGCAATTGCCAATACTTTGCCGCAATCGAAGGAAAAAATTACATTTCAGATCCAAATCTTCTGCCTATCTGTTTCTAAACTGATATTTTCAGTTTTCTGTGCAGGATTGGACAAAATCACCAAGGACAAAGAAGGGTAAGTTTTGGTAAGCATCATTCATTATTTCAAAGTTACATATATTCTCATTTTGCAAATAATCCTTTTTAGTACTAACCTGTTTAAACAAAGAAAACTAAAAGGAACTCATTTGTTGATTTGGGTTTAAAAAGAACAGTGCTTGAAAAACATATCACATCTCATATTTTGGATTTGGGCTTAAAATTGACGTGAGGATTAAAACTGAACAAAGGCAAAAAATCTCTCAATTTGGTGCATTAAAATTGAACAAGCAATCAAACACCTACTTTTGGGCTTAAAATTGAACATTGGTGCTTGTATGGTGGTGTAGCTTGGTTCACACTTTAAACTTTCGAGCTTAAATGATTTACCTTGTGTCTTGAGTTTTGGGTGCACTTGCACAAACTGTTAGATTACAAACCTTTACACTTTTTTAGAAAGGCCTGTCCAGGGAATGCGCTTCTTCCTCGGAGGATGACCTTAAACTGGTAATCCTTCTGATTGATATATAAACAAGGCATGAACCAAAGTTTCATCTTATCTAGCCAAGCTCGAGTGAGGCATGTTGATAATAGTCTGGATCGGGTGAATATCCCTAAGGAGCCAGCGTGGTCAACTAGGCTCTTAAGTGAGTCATGCATGTACAAACCGATTAGACAGACACCACAGACCCTTACTACAACCTTGATTAATTAGAGGCCAACCTATTTTACCTCTCAATAGATACCTTATTATAGTGCAAGGGGTTGCAAAATTTCCCCCCAAGATTCCCAACATATGTGTCCCGCGGTATTTGTGTAGTGAAAGAGATCTTCACTTCACGGCAACAATACTTAGAAATGGAAAAAATACGGGCACCTACGTCATGGACCTTCGTGTCCTAGTAGCGTGACAATTATTGTGTGAGCTAATAGATATTCAAGCATTGGGCCTATAATATTGTATTATGAAGCCATTGACCTAGATTAATCTGATTGTTCATTGTTGAGACCTCGTGATAACCGTGCAACTTGAAAAAATTGTAGAACATACACAATTTCAGTCTTCATTTCTCAAAACACAATGTCTACTGTGCTTGTTCCTTTGATCAGTTTCTGAAAATGAAAAACAAAACATTCAAACTATCAAAATGATTCAAAACGTGCTAAAGTCTAGGGTTGTCAACGTCAACTGTCTTGCAAATCAGAAGCACTGTTCCAAAAAATTTCAAAATTATCAAGTAGTGATACTTATCCTATAGTCTTTTCTTAGCTTGTTCCTCATTTACCACAATTACCCGCATTGTGCCACAATTAAAGGAAGTTTTATGCAATTGACTTGTTTATTGCTACAATCGTCATGTTTATTACCGCAATCGGTGATAAACTACCGCAATCGGTGAAGTTGTACCTCAATTGACCAGATATACTATATTCTTGTTTTGACCTAAAACCTTGAAAGATTTCTCCATTTGGTGTCCAAAACTAGTGTCTATCCCAGGAAAATGTGAAGAACATTGTGTGAATCTCTAAACATTAAAGATTACACTTTCTCTGTAAAGCACGATTATTGTCAAAAACATTGTTAGTTCAAAAGCTCAAACTCGAAATACCTTGATCTCATCATATCAAACATCATCATCTTTTTCAAAGTGACTTTGTCCAAGACAAAGGTTGGAAAATCTTATCTTTTTTATCACCACTTTGAGATCAAGTATATCAAAATCTATCCTTAGAATTACCCTTGTCCAAAACATAACTTGGATTTTCTCAGAAAGGATCTTCTTCTTTGTTTTCTTTATATCACTTGTTTTAGTCACAAAACCTGGACTGCACTATGTCTCAAACACCTCATGGAGGACCTTACACAAGGTCTAAGTTTAGAACTCAACCTGATGATTCATATATCAACCATTTCCCCGTTTGGGAAACAGAGCAAGAGAATGATCCCTTCATGAACACCAGTTCTGCTCTATTTATTGAACAACCCCGTGGGGTAGCCTTTTTCCAAGATATCATAGAAGAAGAACTTGAAGATGTGGAACAAGATGCTTACTCCACCAAAGTATTTGATGATATTTTAGAGTGGAACCCTAAATGTTACTTGGCCATGCTAATAAAGAAGGGAGTCAAACTCCCCGTTGAATTCAGTGTATCGACTATATGGCCTGAAAACCCTCTCGTAGGTCAAAACACTACTCAAACTCCTAAAATGCTACCTGTTGTGTCTCCAATCTTTCCACCATTGGTCTTACCCACATTGACACAGACTATATCCAATCAAACCAATGACGTGACCCAGGCCAGCACATCATCTACTCAAGTCATGACAGGCTCACAACTAAGTGCACCCATGGTCACTAGTATGACTCCACCTTTGGTCTCATGGCCAGGATAATCAAGCTCTCATGCTATGCCTTCAATCCCACCAAACACCAACTGTTCTGAAACTATGCTGCTACTGTAGTCAATTCACACTAGTCTTGGGATCAACACCTCATGCTCATAGGGATCCATCTCTGCAGGAATGACTTACAGTCAAGGCCCACCCAAGGCTACATCTTTTCCCATTCTGACACCAATCCAACCTCCACAACAACAACCCCAGCTTCAGTTGCCTCAGTTCCAACCCCTGCAATAGCAACCCCAGCTTCAGTTGCCTCAGTTTCAACCCCCACAACAGCAACCCCAGATTTAGTTGCCTCAAATCCAACCTTAGAAACATCAACCCCAGTTTCAAACCCAACCTCAGCAGCAGCAATACCAACCCTAGCAGTATCAACCCCAGTTTCAATCGCAATAGTAAACGCATCAAAACCTACCCTGGGTTACTCATGTCCCTCCAGTTACAAATCACTCGGTGGGGAATCATTATCAAGTCCCTAGGATGAAATCCTATGTTCCTACTCAAGGGACACAGAGGTGTAGCCTCATACCCACCACAACACAAAGGAATGTCCACACACACCAGCCTCAATATAAAATGGACATGTTAATGCAACAATACAAACCCTTCAAACCCAAATGATGGATATGCAAAATCAAGGGAAAACTAAATCCTATACCGTAGAGGATTTATACCCATACCCCTTTGACCATTCTCTTCACATGTCTCCATTCCCAAATCACTTCTCAGCACTGAATTTCAACAAATTTAGGGGCAGTACCAACCCTATTGAACATATCCGAGAGTTTTTTGCTAGTTGCATTGAAGTCGCCCATGATGAGACATATCTAATGCAACTATTTCCATAAATCTTGGCTGGACTAGCAATGGAATGGTTCTCGCATTTACCTCATGACATTCAGTCTTGGGGTGAACTGGCTAAAAAGTTCATACCTCACTTCCATCATAACATCGAGCACAAGGTCATCATCAAAGACATTTGCAATATAAAATAGGATGGAGAGTCTTTTGTGAAATTCCTACAAAGATGGAGGAATACGGAAAACCACATAACATATGATGTGCTTGAACAAGAATTAATAGTCATGTTCGTTGACAATCTAATTCCAGACATGTCATTCACAACAGAGTTATAGTTAGCTCCAAACTTTACACAACTCATCGAAAGAGGAGTTCATTGTGAGTAGAACTTAGTCAAACAAGGAATCCTTGTAGATCCCACACAAATGAATACAAATAAGAATGCAACGGAAAAAGCTAAGTGATGGAACAAAAACAAAAATGTCACTAGTGATGGTGTCATTTATGTGAGGACAGTCAACTACGCACAACCCAAGGTGTCACTGCAAGGCGCACCTGTGGCCAACCAAAAACCCACAAGGCCCACTCAACAAGCATACACCCAAAACCAACCTCCCCCTATACAAGCGGTCGCTGTGTCAAATATTCAACAATAGAATCAACGTAAACCATGGTTTCAATTTCAGCAATGAGATTTCACACCATTGGGAGAGCTGATAGAATCAGCTTTACGCAAGTTGATGCAATCAAACACTATCACTCTCTCCAAAATCAGGGACTTTGAACAAGATGAAAACAAACCAAGGTGGTATAATGACAAAGATCTTTGTGATTTTCATCAGGTTGAAGGGCACAAAATGGCTAACTGTTACCAATTGAAACACGCTATCTAGGATCTTATTGACACAGGGGTCATCGATGTGACGAATACCCAAACCAAAGGCACAACTGATCACACTATTTTCAATGATACCTTTCATGATCACAACAAGGTAAAAGCCTCTAGGTCTAGTGGACAAACAAAACAAGTTAACTATACATATGCTAATAGTGATAATGTTATCAATTGCCTCAATCCTTCAGATGGCCATGTGGCTACAATCACTATCAAAGACCAAGGTAACAATTGTGTTGTAACAACACATCGTGCCAAAGTCATCTTGCAAGGAGTACCATCCTCAACTACTACATTAGCTAATCCTATAGAAAACTTGGGTCCACAAACAAGCATAGTGGACCAACTAAAGTGCACACCTACCCAAATCTCCATGTTTGACCTATTGCGCATATCTCCACAACATAAACTGGCAATTGACCAAGCCCTTCAGAATGCAGTTGTCCCTAGGGACATAACACCTGAGAGCTTCCAAATCATGGTCAACCATATAGCTGCTAACAAACATGCCACATTCATAGACTGTGATGTGCTACCACATAAAACCCTACATAATGATTCTCTACACTTACTTGTCCAGGTCCACAAAAGCGCTATCCATAGGGTCCTTGTTGTTGGTGGAGCTGGGTTAAACATTTGTACTCTAAAGTTAATCAAGAAACTAGGATATTCAGAATCAAGCATTGATTTCATAAGGAGGATAAATATCAGAGCTTATGATGAAGAGGAAAGGTCCTCTAAATGTATTATCATTCTACCTATTCATATTGGTCCCATGGTCAAAAACACTCCCTTCCAAATCTTAGACCTTGAGTTGGGATACAACATGCTACTTGGGAGACCTTGGATACATGAAATGCAAGTTGTACCTTCGACATACCATCAATGCATCAAGTTCCCACACCAGGGAGAGGAAATCATCATAGAGGGAGATCCCAATCCCTTCCAATATTGTAATGCGGTCCAAATTAGCACTGATAACCAGGTACCATCAAACCAAGATGCAAGCATCCCTTCCTCTTTAGATTCAAATCCCAAGGATGTCACATGAGCAGTAGGAAAGATAGTCATTAAATAGGATGCAATTATTCCCTCCTCTTCAGATTCAAATCTTAAAGATATCACATAGAAAGCAGGAAAGATATCCATCACGGACAAGGGATGTGGTGAATACAGATATGAAGAGGCCTTTACTATCATGCACATGCCTCAAAGCCCAAGAACTCATGGCATGCCACAACCTATTATTTCAATAGAAACTCTGGAGCCTATTCTATTTAGATGTCCACCCACAACCTTTATCTGATGGGGAGACATAGTGGAAGAAAATCCTTTTGAACAAGACATCAATACTTGGTTATACCAAGATACCCCTGAGACAATCCGACAACCACTACCCTTGTCAAACTATGGTAATGGTTACACAATGATACAAATATTTGGGTATGATGGTACAATCGGGCTGGGGGCAAGGCAACAAGGCATATTTTAATTGCCTCTCCCACCAACCTAGAGAAACATGAGAGGTTTGGGCTATGGACAACAAAGCACCAGTCCTGTAATCTAAGATATTCAAGTTAATCAAGAGCAAATAGCTGAGATGCACTAGGGGAACAAAACAGAGCATGTCTTAATAAGTAACATATTAGCACGGTTGTCACCCACCAAAGAGGGAACCACACAATCCCTAATAAACCTACACATAGCAATCGATGATAACCAAGGAAGTGAGACATCAGATGAGCATTTTATTGATACTGACTCCCACGAGTATGAGTGGAGATCCCTTCATGACTCTGAACCATCAATCCCATACTATTCCCCTCAGTCAGATATCATCATAAATATAGCAGACCTATTTGACCAACTGACCATTACCAAACAACCCTGTATAGACAAACATATCATCTATCAGACCTCAAGTGGTGCATCCACTTCACAGTCCAATTTTGTAGGCACCATATCAGTAGTCCCTTTCAGTCAACCAGAGCCAAATAGTCATGAAAGTGTCTGTCTTGTACACCCTGAGCTTATTGAGTGGGATCAACAAGGACCACCTGATCTAGATGTCTTCAAGAATGATGAGGCAATAGCTCATTTCATGGGACTAAGGGAAGGCATTCCATCAAGAGATCACAAGGTAGGATTCTCCATTAACCTAGACAAAGAAGCATACTTTGGGGAGGAAGCTCCTCTTTCTAGTCCACAAAAGAAAAAAGAACAAAAGAATGATAAAAAGATAAAAGAAGACGTATCTTCTAGCAAAAACCTCACTGAGGCACTAGAAGATGGAAAGAAGGAACTCCTCCCCTTGACATAGGAGAAATCAGCATTATTAGTAGAAGAGACAGAGGAAGTCAACTTGGGAGATGACAAGAACCCAAATAACATATACTTGGTGAAATCACTCACCCCTGAGGAGAGAGAATAGTTCATCAGTTTCTTCAAGGAAAGAATGATCAATTTCGCATGGTCCTACTCGAATATGCAAGGGTTAGATCCAAAGCTAGTGCTACACCATCTCCCATTACTACCCAATGCCAAACATGTCAAGAAAAAGCTGAGAAAGATGCCTCCCCACATTGCATTGCTAGTCAAGGCAGAATTGAAAAATCTCCTAGATGCTAAGTTCATTAGACCTATACCATATGCGAACTAGATATCTAATTTAGTACCAGTTACAAAGCACAGTGGTCAGATATGAATTTGTATAGACTTCAGGGATCTCAACATAGCATGTCCCAAGGATGAATTTCCTTTACCAAACATTGATATGATAGTAGACCTAACTGTCGGACATCAAATGCTATCACTCATGGATGGCTTTTCAGGTTACAATCAAATAAGGATCGCGCCAGAGGACCAACACAAAATAGCTTTCACATGTCCTTGGGGAAAATATTATTGGAATGTCATGCCGTTTGGTCTAAAGAATGTCGGAGCGACATATCAAAGGGATATGACAACTATATTTCATGATCTCATCCACAAGACAATGGAAGACTATGTGGATGACATACTAGCCAAGTCAATACTTTGAAAGGATCATCTACAGGTTTTGGGACCCATCTTTGACAGAATGCAGAAATTCAAAGTCTGTCTAAATCCAAAGAAGTGTGTATTCGGTGTCACAGTAGGAAAGTTACTTGGGTTCATAGTATCACACAAAGGAATCGAAGTGGATCCAGCAAAGGTCAAAGAAATATTGGACATGCCTCTGCCATCAAACCTGAGACAACTAAGAGGGTTACAAGGAAGTCTCTAATTGATCAGACACTTCATAGCTCAACTAGAAGACAAGTGCAACCCATTCCAACATCTATTGCATAAAGACATCAAATTCATATGGACAGAGCAATGCGAACATGCATTTCAAATATTCAAAGACTACCTTCTTAATTCTCCTATATTGGTACCACCAGTACAAGGTAGACCATTGCTTCTATATATCTCAGCGACAGAATTAGCATTAGGTGTACTCTTGGCACAACATGATGATGTAGGAAAAGAGAGGGTTGTCTACTATCTAAGTAGGACTTTGGCTGGATATGAGTTGAACTATATGCCAATTGAGAAGTCATGCCTTGTAGTTTTTTTCACTTCCCAGAATCTAAGACATTATATGTTGAGTCACCAGACAAAATTGATCACACATATTGATCCTATAAAGTACCTCCTAAGCAAAGTAGCACTCACTAGATGACTGGTGAAGTGGGTAATGATCTTAAGTGAGTTTGACATTGAGTACGTGGATAGAAAGGCCATCAAAGGACAAGTGATCACAGATCAACTAGCAGAGGCACCAATTCAAGACCACCAGCCTATTATTTCTAACTTTCCTCATGAATCTATCATGACACTACAACCGGTGATCAAGGTATGACAACTTTATTTTGATGTATCATGTATGAACCATGGTGCGGGGGCAGGGATAGCTCTTATCACTCCAGATCATAATACAATTCCAAAGTCTTTTAGACTTAACTTCCCATGCACCAACAACATAGCAGAATATGAAGCCCTAGTCAGTAGTCTAAAGATAGAAATTAAATGGAGAATCAAGAACCTTAAAGTCTTTAGTGATTTGCAATTGGTCATTAGTCAAGTTAACAATGATTGTATGACCAAAGATGAGAATCTCATACCATACAGAGCACAGATGGAACAGCTGCGCACCAAGTTCCATTACATTCTCTTCGAGAAAGTCCCAAGAGCACAGAACAAAGTTGCAGATGTGATGGCTACCATAGCATCATCGATTGATATGCCATGTAATGAAACCAAATTCCAGTTTCTAGTGGAGAAAATCTTGGTGCCATCACATCAGGCATCTATCATAGAATCAGCATGTGTCCTTGTTGGTCCTAAATCCCCATGGTACCAAGATGTCTATAACTATCTCAAAAATAATTTCTTACCTCCCAACTTGTTTAGGAACCAAAGAAAATCCCTCATCCATCAAGCCTCTAGGTATACCATCTTCTCAAATACTTTATATAGACGAAGTCTAGATGGAACGCTTCTACGATGTCTCACTTCCATGGAATCCTAGAAAGCTTTGTACGAGGTACATGAAGGAATTTGTGGAACCCACAGAGGTGGCAACAACTTAGCTAAGAAGATCATCAGAATGGGATACTATTGGCCCACAATAGAGATAGATGCATACAAACATGTTCAAAGGTGTAGACAGTGTCAGATTCATGGAGACCTCATCCATGCACCAACCCAGGAACTAAATCCTATCACATCACCATTGTCATTTTCAATGTGGGGATTTGACCTAGTGGGAAAAATTACACCTTCTTCAGCAAATGGACACAAGTACATCATAGCAGAAATGGAGTACTTCACCAAGTGGGTGGAAGCAATTCCCCTCACTTACATCACTGGAAATAAAATAGCAATGTTCATACTTAACCACATTATCTGTCGATACAGGAATCCCCAAACAATCCTGACAGATCATGGTACACCTTTCTAGAACAAGGATGTTGAAGACCTATGTGAATAGTTCCATATCAAACAAGGGTTCTCCTCATTTTACTACCCTCAAGGGAATGGCCAAGCGGAAGCTACAAACAAGACAATCTTGAAAATTCTGAAGAAAATAGTGAATGAATCAGGGCGAAACTGGCATTTACAGCTTAGTCCCACATTATGGCCATACAGAACTAGTGTAAGAACACCTACATGATCCACTCCTTTCTCCCTAGTCTATGGATCAGAGGCGGTATTACCCCTCAAGTGGAAATTCCATCCCTAAGGATATCATTGAAGAACCTAGTTTCAAATGAAGACTATAGAGTAGCGAGGCTCAATGAACTAGAGTTACTAGGTGAAAGAAGGTAGCATGCCTTCGACCACTTACAAGGCTATCAGAATCACCTTAGAAGGAACTATCACAAGAAGGTGAAGCCATGAACATTCTAGGTAGGAGACCTTGTCCTCGTGGAAAATTAGAAGAATCAAGCAGAGCGAGTCAAACCTGGTAAGTTCAAGTCTAACTGGCTAGGACCATTTGAATTTGTCAACTCTACTTAGAGTGGGGCACTCATACTAGCAACACCAAAAGGAGATGAGCTCCCCAGCTACATCAACAGCATGCACCTAAAGAGGTTCTACCCTTAAGGTCTCTATGGTTAAGGCACCTATCTACATATCCAAAAATAAATTAAAAAATTAAAAAATACAAAAAGTTACCTTGGTGAAAACCTGGCAATCAGGCACCTTGGCGACAACAAAAAAATCAAAAAAAGAAAAAAAGTAAAGAAAAATAAAATCACTCTCTTAGTGAAAACCTGGCAATCAGAAACTATTGAGTAGGTACCTTGGTGAAAACCTGACAAACAAGTGCCAAGTGTTCAAATCCAGCTTCACCATTAATGAGCTCCAAACAACATGAGCATATTACAAATGCAAGATTGAATACCCAAGCTGTATCTAGAAGCACAATCCCCTCTGAGCACCAAGAATTTACCCATGGTTAATATTGGTCCACCAGACTAGGGGGTGATTCCAAATGTCCTGAAAAATCCTAAAAAAATAAAAAAACTCATCAAAAAATCCTAAAAAGATAAAAAAATAAAGAGAAAATCAATCTTCATTAAAAACATTCAAAAAAAATTGCAAAGAAACCAACTCGGTTATCAAGAGAGAAAGGGGAAATTACACCCAGTCAATTGATGTCACAATCATGAGCTTTGCAAATTAGCATTGGGCTTATCTGACACGACTTTATCAATCTATCAATTCAATCACCAAGCAGCTGGCGACCAAGCCAAACTATCAATTGTCACAATCATGAGGTTTGTGAACCAGCATTGGGCCCATCTGACACAGCTTGATCAACTGCCAACATGATCAAAGCAATCAAATCTATCTATCAACACTGTCACAATCATGAGCTTTGCGAACAAGCATGGGGCCCATCTGACACAACTTGATTAGCTGCCAACACAATCAAACCAATCAAACCAATCAAGCCTATCCAAAGAGTCGAGCCAATCAAGAGAATCCAACTGCATTGAGGAACCATCCAAAAATGTTGACTAGGTCAGTCAAGTCAGTCAAATGTCAGTCTATATGTCGCAGTTATGTTCTTACACTACTCCAAGATCCACCATGTGAGGAGAGTAGCTATGATAGATCATGACTTATTTTCTTTGATTACTGTCTATTGAATGTTCACTTCAATTTTAGGGCCATGATGATTTAGGATAAATGTGGTAGGCACTGTCACTTATCTGACAGCTGCATAGTTCCATGATCTGAGCTTAACCTTGAGAAAGAATTGGACATTCCTTCTTTTTTATTTTTCTTGTTTGGTTTATAGAATCAAGAGCTCGCAACACTGTTGAGATGGACTCTGAGTGCTTTGGAGTTATATCTTGGTTTCTATGGTTTTTCCCTTTATGTTGCAAATAAGAGCTTATGATGCTATCCAGATGGACTCTAGGGGCGTAGGAGTTCTATCTTGTTTTCTTGGCTTTCCCTTTTGGAAATCAAGAGCTCACAATGTTATCTAGATGGACTGTAATGCCCCGCAAGGGAACCCAGGAGAACTTAACCTAAACATGACACCAAGGTCATGGAATAATTTTTTTTTAAATATTTACAAACAATAATGATAACAATGCAGAAGCAACACAATGAAGTACATGACATACATGAAATACAACCCATACATGATTAACATTCCTCGAGGGTTCCTTGACGTAGAATTACTTAAACAAACTAATCTACAATTACAATAATATAGAACTGACATAAAGGTTACATAATCTAAACCCAGTAACATACATCTCAATAATAAAGATTACATATACCTCTGATACCATAAGGTATACCACCTAATCAACATCCACTGCACAAGTCACAGGGTATGTAATAATACATAATAGACAATACAATGCATCCTC
>MU224021.1:412921-433116 GCA_018584345.1 Thuja plicata | reverse complement strand
GTATGGATTTGGACCTGAACATTATCTCCCCTCTCTTACCATTGAGATTAATGCGATAGGGCACGCTCACTCCTGCCAATTCAGGGAAGATGTAGCCCGGTACCTGCAAACCTGTCATCACAAAGACAAACATACATACATATATATCATATGACAAACAATGATTGAGACCAGGTTATCGTGTGGATGTCGCCAAAGAAAGTAACTACGACTCTGTCCCATAACATACCAAACACAACAGACATTAATGCAAAGCATACAAATGATCCATGTGCATATAAATATCGGGTCAGTATTGTCAGAAAACCATAATCAAAATGACGTCCTAACGTAATCATAACCAACATGAAATAATCACAAATCATATGCAAATAGATGATATAATACAACTAACAATGGATCAATACCATAATAAAAAGTAACGCATGAATATCCTTAAAATCACTTGAAATAACTAACACATACATACTATGGTCTAGAAAAGATCAAAAACTAATATAAAAAGGCAACCCAAAGGGTAGGTATTACATGGAATCTAGGTACATAGGAGTTCTATCTTGGTTTCTTTGTTTTAGATTAATTTCAGAGGACAAGTGGTATCTAGATGGTCAATATCTGGGTGCTTTTGGCTCTCTTTTTTTTCAAACAGAGAACATAGTTGAACCCAGATGGTCAATATTTGGGTGCACTATGGGTCTTTTTCTATTCAATCTCTCTGCTCCTTCCACTATCAAGAGGTCATGGCGGTATCCTGGTGGTATGTGATCTAGATCATTCGACGCTCTTTCAGAATATCAAAAAATACAAAAAAAAGATGCAATGGTGACAATTATTAGAACCAGGGGCAGCGACTTGGGACATCCATCCTTTCTATCAGATCATATCTATCCAAAAATGCAAAAGAACATCCTTTCTATCATTCCATTCTATTAGATCAATCTCAGAGAAACATCTACCCAAACTAACTACTTTCTAACTAACACACGCATTACTCGGATATTTTGCGCATAATAGATTGCATTCACGCCATTTAAAGTAAATCAAGAAAAGAAAAAAAAACATGGTAGTTGCATACATGATAAATCATAAAAAAACACAGGCATCCATAAAGCATCTCATATAAACATGCATTTCATTTTCACCATCCTGCGTAACGTGTCAATATCATAGGAAAAGTAAATCATCCATATACGAGTCTGCATAATTGAATCATATTGCATATAATCTCATCATATAAACCACCAAATCATGTAGAATCATACATATAGAAAAGTAAACCATTGCACATCATATCAAAAATACTAGCTACATCTCATATAAATCAAAATATCTGAGTACAATGAAGGGTCACAAGTCTAATTAAAGAAGGTAATCAACATGTATATCAATAAATATCAGTGTGTCAAAATATAAAAATGGTACTCCTCATAGTATATACAATGGAATCACTACAAAAAAAGGTACATGATACATATGTCAATAGGAGCTACCCCCACCCTTGCCAGGAGGTGGACGAGGGGGTGGCATGTCATAATCTATCCCATGAGAGGAACAAGGAGCTCTAACACCACTACTCTGAGAACGTTGGGCCCTGTTGGATCTTTGTGAAGCTGTGTAGCTACGCACCCTCTATGCTGCAGGAACTGTGCCCTCATAATGGTGTCTCCAATAATCAATCTCTCTGAGCATCTCACCTAGATCTGTAATACCTATCCAGAATATCTCTGTGTGAAACATCTTATACACTATCAATGAAAGAACAAACCTCAGAATGAGCCTGTCGGTCTCGAGACTCGACCGCTGTAACCCAAACCTCTAAAGTAGTAGCACATACATCAGATAAGGCAAGACGGGCCTAAAGGTCCTGAACCTGCTGGGTGAAGTGCTCCACCTCTGAGGGATCATCATCCATGCCACCCATAGCCACATCCATGTCCCCCTCCTCCACCCTATCCCATAATCCCTCATCTCCTCTCTACCTAAGAACCAAAGAATCATCAACACTCTCTGAACTATCCCCTGTGCTGCTACCAGTGCTGCCACTATCCCCAAAGGAACCTGTCTCTGCACTCTACTCATCTAGAGCCTCCATGTCTATATCAGCAATCTCCACATCAACCTTTTCAATAATCACTCTATCCTCCTCTCTAGGAGCCAAAACTGTAGTTATCTGCCTGCACACTCTCTGAACCAACTAAGGTGCCTCCTCCTTTATAGCCTCCTCATCCTCCAGAATAGTACCCAGCCCAACTCTAGGAGCACTAGGCGGACCCCCACTCTGGCCACCTCTAGTCCTAACCCCTCCACCAGAACCCCTAGGACTAGGATCGTCACCACAATCATCTCCCCTCCCTCGTCCCCCATCCCTGCCACCATCCCTCCCTCCCCTTCCCCGTCCACCATCTCTCCCCCCATCCCTACCTCCCCTGCCACAACCTCTCCCTCCATCACGGCCTCCCCAACCACGTCATACCCATTGGGACCTCCTTATGATAGTCCTGGGAACAGGACGTGAGACATCTATCAGCACAACCAGCCGATGCTACGACCAATGGGCATCATACTGTGGTGTAGTGCCTGCAAAAGATAAATTCAACTATCAGTACCAAAGCAGATAAAAAAATAAGTATCAAAATGAAATATGAGAAAGAATCAAAGAGAAGAAAGGAAGTACATAAGCAATCAGAAATAAGACAAACCTGGATCTACAGTGGCAAAGCGTCAGGTCCATGCCACAACAAGTAAACCTAAAAACTCAGTGCGAGCAGCATCAAGTGATACTACAGCACCCCAAACAGCAACATCCTTTGACCTCCGAGCAAAGTATGCATATGAATCAGATACATCCTAATGCTCTCCAAACTAGTGCAACACCCTATCGGTGTTGTGAAAGTCTATCATATGAATATGATCGGTCCCGTGACCAATCAAGTATCTCTGCTGATGACAAAATGGGAGATGAATGTCCTCTCCATCCCAGACAGGACAACCTCTATATGGCCTCCAAATGAAATATGAAATCATATCTAACTGCTGACACCAATATGTTAAGTGACCCATATGTGTCTGAACAATGGCTCCATCATACGTGACGACATACAGCCTATCTGCTGGAAGAGCATGAGCACCAACAAGATGACATACAACAATATGCTCCCATGTCCAGATCTGCATGAGGGTAGCACTGCAGCCAAGTGACTTACTATCAATGTAAGCCGCATATAACATGTGAAAAAATGCATATGGGCCAACATACACGGACCCCAAGCAAAAATAGTATGATCCCTAACCATGCTCTGTAAGACACTATCGAAGCTGATAGAAAAACCATGCTGTCGACGATCGGGGCATTGAATCCCACATATCAAACTACCCAGCAAAGTGGACAGTCTATCAAGGCCTAACCCGAATCTAGACCATGGAATATCATAGTCACCAACAAGCCTGAGCTGATCCCGGGGTAATTCAGAAAGCTCACTCAATGCAACAACACCAGTGCGGGTGGAATACTCCACAAGCTCACCCTGGATAGGGAGTTGGAGGATGTGATAAACATCCTACAAAGTAACGGTACACTCCCTAGTGGGTAACTAGAAAATACAAGTCTTTGAATGCTATCGCTCTACAAGAGAAAAGATCAAACCCCTATTGGTCGTGATCTCGGGCATATAACATAGCCAGTACAAACCAAGATCATGAAGCACTGACCTCTCATCCTCAGTCAGCTGAAATCTATACATGAGGCCCACAAGCCTGGACTCCTGACACTGCAAGATCCATCCAATGAACTGAACATAGAATAAAATCAGAAAATTATCAGTTTCAGTCATTGAGGAAAGTAACAGAAGCAAGAAAAAGTAGATAACAGATAGGGACATCAGGAAAACAGTGCTAAAAAATCAATTGCAGTAATAAAGCAATGCAAATGCGGTACTTTTAAGTGATTGTGAAACATAAACAGCAAGTGCGGCATACAAATTTCAATTACAGCATTTTACATACACAACTACGGAACACTTATCAATTGTGGTATTAAATCGGCAATTACGGCATTTAAACCACAATTGTAGCAAAACCGCAACTGATTGTGACACGCGTTGCAAATTTCCAAAAAACTAAGATTTTTAAAAGCAATAAATGCAAGCATTAATGACATACAAAGAGAAAAACCTCACCGAACGTCCAGAGCCAGCTGTTCTGCGGTAGGTCTAGACTCGGTCAGAGATGTGGGTGACACTAGGAAGGCCAGCCATTGCTCAAAAATAGGAGAAAAGAAGGCAGAAATCAGAAAGCAAACTCACCAAGATATCAGAGCTCCATGATCGCAATGTGCCAAATGAATGGCTCTCTTTGCTACTTATAGGAATTCTGGAAAACCCTAATTTCACTAGGAGCTCTAAAATTTCTTCCTGGTCCTCAGAAACTTTGACAGTCAATAATAGGGGCATATAAAACCATTTTTCAAATCCGTCAGCTACCCAGTTTCAACAAATCAACGCTCGTCTCACAACTTTTCGCTCAAATTTGTTGAGGGGGCATAAATACACCTACTACTACCAGGGCAAGCTGGGGAAAAATCAAAGAATCTTTGACACACTACGACAAGTCACATCGTATCAAAGAGGGGCAAATGTAGACACCCTAAAATAGACAAGCTTGCGACTTTACATTAAAAATACTAATTTTCATCTATTAATTAATGGTTTTTTAATAATTAATTAATCATCTATTTTCCTCTAAATTCATTCCTCAAATCATCTAATCAAATTTCTAAAATTAATTAAATAATTAATTTTATTTAATTAATTAGCTTTAATTGATTAATTACTATTAATTAATTAGCTTTAATTAATTAATTACCATTAATTAATTAATTAAACTCAATTTCCTATAGTTTAATTCAAATATTTAAACTTACTAATTAAATTCTTCCAATTAAATTAATTTAATTTCATCAAATAAAGCAATTCTTAATCAAAAAGAATTCAATTATCTCACATGTTGAAAATAATAATTAAATAAATGAATTTAAATATTCATTTATCTTCAAAGAGATAACTCCAATCAGCTCACATGGGTTACTCCACCCATCTCTCTAGTCTACATGGGTAACTTCACCCACCTCTTCAGTTCAAAAAGGTAACTCATAATTAGCTCTTCAGTCAACCAAACTCTATCTCCTCTTTACCAAATAAAGAGGTGGAGTTTATTGAGGACCTCTCCAGTTCCTTTTGATCTCAACCGTTCATCTCCCTATCTCTGGGATTGATCTCAACCATTCATATCATCACCAATTCCTATATAATAAACCCTTCATAACCATTTGAAGGATCTAGGATTTCAAGCTCTCATGCACCATTACTCCGTCAGTTTGGTTCTAGCATTCAAGCTATCTTGCGATCACATACCCATTTCAATTAGCAAATTCTCGACACTTCTCAAGTCATAGACGCTGCCCCGCCAATATTGAGCATCAAGAATAGCATTTCGAAAGGAGTAGAGAGAAATAATAGAAGCTTCAAGCATTGTGGGGTTTGCATTTATTTGTTTTCCTTTCTCTTGCTTGTACATTCTATTGATTACGTTTTATTGTTATTCATTTTTAGTAGTATTGTGTATTTGGTTTATATCATTTGTGAAACCTTTGCTACTGACCCTTGCCATTTGGAAAGCTTGGGAATCTACAAATCACAAGAAAGAGAGGTGTACACTTACTTTGATCCATGAACTAGTGAATTATTTGTTTGTTGTGTGCTTGGATCGAGTCAAGGATGCTCTTCTATCTTCTCTTTTATCGCTCTAGTTTTGCTTTGCTCTTTCTCTTCAAATCGTGGGTGCAAAATGAAGTGCTCTCGTTGATTATTTATAGAATTTTTACCTAAGTCTATCATAAATGCTCAATGAACCATCAGTTCATAAAGATGGAGTTCATCGGGAAGACTTTCAAAATCATCGTCAGTGTTGTTAGGATGCTCAAGATGGCTATTAAGAATTTTCTTTTACCAATGGATATCGGTGTTCTATCATGACAAATTTAAAACTTTTCTTTCTTACCGATGCGTGTCGGATTACATTAGCAACTTAGCCATTTTATGTGTTGACCAATAATTCTTGATAAGTGTAGACAGCTCATCCTTTATGTTCACCGATGATTTTTGGTATGTATTTACCAATGGAGTTGTTTTCTCAGAATTGTAACAAGTAACATAATATGCATTTTTTATTCATGTAGATTTTGACTATCTATCAATTAGTACAATGGAACTGATGCAAAATATGACTTGGTGTAGTGCAGTTCCATACTTGTTTAGGTTAAGTGGGGGTGGTGATGTCACCGGATCCATTGGATGGGGTGTCACCATTTACATTGCCTTGTCCAGCTTCATCATTGCTTGAAGATTTTGTCCACATTTTGTCTCTGGCCCTTTGGATATCTCCAATGGTGTTTCCATTGGGATATGTGCTTATCTCCGTCATTCATTCTTTGCAGTCCTTTTTGAGATGACCAATTTTGTGATAGTGTAAGCATGTCATTTTGGGGTTTGTCCAGCCTCTAGACCTTTTGGTCCATGCTCTCATGCAGTTTGCATCAATGTGACCATATCTACCACATGTTGTACAATTTTTCCATGTAATGTAGTCCCATACATATTGATTACCAATTCTCTTTGGTTGATAGGGAGTTTCTTGACCTTTAGGTTTCCATGCTTGTCTTATCTTTTTCCAGCATTCAAGACTTGTGTGCCCATTAATTTTTCATATAGGACAGTATTTGTCCATGTAGGCTTCCTTCTTTGGTTGATCCATCTTAGACTTACATTCATATGCTTTATGTTCTTTCTTGTTACATTTATAACAAAATCCTATGAATGAAGATGTAGATTTAGGAATACCTTTCATTTTACCTCTGCACATATTTAATGTGTGGCCTTTCTTTCAACAGTGTTTGCATGTCAGCTTTCTTGGTCTTGGATTTTCATAGACATTCTTTGGATTGGCTTGATTTGATGATTTTCCATTTTTGGTAAAGCATAGATCATTGTTGTTGTTAACTCTTTGTTATCCTTCAAGAAAATCATCCATTCTTTTATTGCTCTCTTTAGCCTTTCTGATAACTTCATTATGTTGTTGCTTAATTCTAACCTCATGCTTTAGTTTTTCATTTTCTTCTCTTAGATCACCGATAGCCTCTACTCTTTCAATGAGTTCTATATTCATTATGTTTTCTTGTTGACTCGTTAGAATAATCTGATTTGTTATCTCATGGTGATGCTCAATGTATCTTTGAATTTCTAACTCCTTCTCTTGTAGCTTCTTTGTAATCTTCCTTTTTTCATCAATAGCTAGTGTTCTTTCTATTTCATCTTGTCTAGTAGAACTCATCACATCAATCATTCTTACCATCTGTGTATCTTGACCAATTTGTAACATCTTTATTTTCTCTATCAGATGATGATTGATCTCCTTTAGATTTTTGATGTTCTCTTCTGATATTTCTGATGCAATACTTGTATTTGATCTTGAAGATTCAAAGAAATCTAGAATCTCTTCTTCTTGATAATCATTTTCATTGCTTTGAGTTGCCATACCTTTTCTCTCATCCAACAGTTCTCTCATCTTGACTCTTTCTTCTTTATACTATTCATATAATATCTGTATCTCAAGATTTTTATTCTCAATATTCTTATCAAGTTTGTACTTCTCCATTGTATGATCTTTTCTCTTAAGCTGTTAATCTTTCCAAGAAGAGACTTAGCTTTGATACCAATTGTTGGGATTAATGGGAATTACTATTGAGAGGGGAGGGGTGAATCATTACCTCTAAAACTTTTAGCACTTTTCACCTTTGATCATTAGTAATCATTCTTTATTGTATTACTGACCATTTTTGTTGTTCTTTCTTATGCATGTAGTATTAATTCATAATCTTTAATTGTTTGCATCATTCATAGAAACATTCATGAAATTAATAAACATATAACACAAGATATGATATCACAGAAAACTCCTGTTAGGAAGTAAAAACTACAGTGGGGATGGCACCCACAAAACTTCACTATCTACAGACTAGAAGGGAGATGGTAAAGGCTTACACTTGATCACTTCTGATGATCTACCATATTAGGAATATTAAAGTGGAGACCTATTAAGATCTACTATGTTAAGAGCTTTAGCAACACTAATTTAAGTGTGCACTCGATTAAGAGATTTAAAATAGGACTGTTAAGTCCACCTTTCTTGAAAGGATTTCTTAAGTGTACTACACTTGTTAGAATGAGTACATATGTTTGACCTGACTGTATGCAATCTATAATTGTTGATCACAGATCCATTAAAGCTCTCATAATAAGAATATCACCTATAGAGATTAATTAATACCTTTCTTTGCTCGTCGGTAGCCTGTGTTCTGTTCTTGAAACTGAATTGATCTATTTATGTCCTTCTGCATGAAATCTCTTGTCTAGTCCTTAGATGATCTCAGTGGCTACAATCATCATCGAACAACATGTTCATAATAGATTGAGCATCTATTTATACAAGTATTTGACCTATTCTAGAATCATGCATTACAAAGTTAACTCTAGATCCAAGGTATACAACTTGATCTTGAACTTTAGTTTGCATGTTTTAAAATAGTTAAACTGATTAAAATAATATTAATTACATTGATTCCTCTACACATAATGGATTTAAAAAATTAAGAAGCTAAGTATACAACTTCAGTGTTTTATCTGACGTGGAAATTCAGATCCACTTTTTGTGGGATGTAACTGACTGTCGGTTCTTGGTCATTGAGTTGAACTGAAATTCTATCGGTGTTCCTTTGTTGAACTAATTTTCAGGTTCCCTTCATCTGTCGGGTTCCTCTCTTTTTTGTTTCATCGAGTTGCACTATTGTTACTTGTCTGGTTCCTTTATCCTTTTTTTCATCGGGTAACACTGAATAGTGTTTGTTGGATGCTTTATACTCTGCAGTATTGGATAACCTTGGCGTTGGGTAATGTTGTGCCCTGTCTGTCGATGTAGTGTAGACCGATGGTGTAGATCATGTTTTTCCTTGTATATACTAATGGAAAAATATAATTACTTCAGCATGACCTTTCAATTTTGTGCTTACAATCTTCACCTTCTTATCATCTGCTACACTTTCATATTCAAAATACTTTTCCATCTCTGTTATCCAAACAATCAATTCATCATAATCCAATTTTCCACTATACTCAGGAGGATTGAACTGAGGTGTGGATTTCAAACTTGTCAAGGCTCTCAAGAGTTTCTCTTCTTCCTGATTCATCATAGGTACAAGTGTAGCTTCACCTTGAACCTCTTCATTTTCATTATCACTAAAATCATCAAGATGTCTTCCTCTGCATTGGGCTATTTCAACAACTTCCAATCTAGCATCCATCTATCTAAGCATATCAGCTAGACTTGGATCAACATTTCCTCTCCCACGAACCATCTTGAATCCCTCTACAATTGTAGGTCAGATTGCAATATGCTGCCCCACAAAAATACCAACTAGGGTTAGGGTTTCAAGAAGGAACTAGATCTCACCATGCTCTAATACCACCTGATGCAAGGAGGGTTATTAGGAGGGGCCAAGGGCACTCCCAGCTACCAAACCATCTTGCAGACACAATGTGAAAGCCAAACAACATAGTGAGAGAAGAAAACACGGAGATCCTTTATATTAACTTGATCAAAATCATTACATGTTAGGTTGTAAGGCCTTCCCAGTTTCAGCCATATATTCAATAAATTACAATCAGATTTTCATACAACAGAAATCACAGACCTTCGATATCAATATCTAAACATTTTCTTTCTTTCTCTAAGAATCACCCCTAAACTAAGAACATACAACCAAATATATACAAGAGTCCAACAAGGAAGTCGATGCTCAAATCTATAAGAGAGACCCAGATTTAGGTCCACACAGATCCCAATGAGAGACCCCAAATAAATTAAGCCATCAGAATTAACTAAAGAAGTCAGCCAAAGATCCAACTTTCAAAATAAGCATCTCGAGCAGAGGAACACCAAAAATCAGCAACCATCAGTTAAAGCATAATCAAGCATCAAAAAACCCATAGGTAAGACATCACTGAAACCCATTGGTAAGGACATCACTAAAACTCGATGGTAAAATAGAACCTAAGCAATAGAGACAAGCATGCCTAACCAGCAAAACCCAAGTGAAAGAGAACAAATTAAAGAACTGAAATAAAAACAACTTTTTGGTTGTGCAGGATTTTCAATGACCCAAGATGCTCTTGCATCAATAGCCAACATGGGAGCCCAAAGGGCCAAGCAGTGAGATAGAGTACCAAGGAATAGCCCACGCAGCATCCAAAGGGGCATTAAAAATTATGTTTTTGAATGGAAAAAATGAAGGGAGTCCATGCCAAATACCAAGATGAGGTTGCCTACGTGGAAGCTATCACATTTTAAAGACAATTCCAAAGCCCATGTAGGAGTTAAAACCAAATAAACAATGCACTAAACAAAGATGCTAGGCAAGCATTATAAGGAAAGTTTGCAAGTTAAAACATATTAATAATGATTCAAAACCAGCATATGAAAGACTAGGAAGGCCATGCAGGATATGGAGTTTATAAAAATATTTCAGCCAATACAAATGGCAGGTGAAGATCCCCACGGTCTCCGCTGATCTTCACAGCAGTGAAACCAACAAATGGAAGTTACAGATGAATGAGAAACTACATAGGTACAAGGAAGAGGTTTTAAAAACTTAAAAAATGAAAATGGTATTATCCCACATTGGAAGTGAGTGGATTTTTTGAAGTCTTTTTATATGCAAACACTTGCATTATGAAATATGTAAGAAGCCAGACGCCACTTGACGGGCCCCTTGGCTGGGGGATTCAGTGCACTGGTGGGCCCCATATTTTAGGTGCAAAATGTGAAAAGGACTTTAAAACTCAAAGGACTTTAGTCCGACATTGACCTCATAGGAGAAATGTGAGATGTTTATAAGGAAAAACATAAACATAATAAAATATGAGAAAGAGCTAGAGACTCTCCACACATGCAAGTGATGGGTGCCTTGGGAAATGTGTTGGTGACTGATTGAAACAAAATTTTGGTGATGACATGGTGGACAGGTGGCTTGGTGGACATGTGGCAGATGGTCATGCAGTCAGGAGATGCTAGAGATAACCATCAAAGATGCAGAGACTTTGTGATTAGCTGCCAGACTAACCGTCAGGCATAGTCATGAAAGGATTTTAGCTAACTGCCAGGGTTTTAGAGATCATGCAATTGTGCAGTTGAAAAGTGGTGAAAGATAACCATAGAGAGGAGATAACCGCAAGATTTGGCGACTGGAGGCTAGTTAACCAGGTCGCATAGTTGCTAGATGAAAGATACTAAGTCCTTAACCTTGTGAGATGCAATGACCACCGTTGGATCAAGATGAATATCAAGGGCTGCATTTAATCTCCAAGTAAACCCAGGGTTGAGAAAATATTATAGAGACTTAGAGACACACTAGCAAGTTAACTGTGTTCAAGGTATGGTTAAGGGTGTGGTCAAGTTAAAATATTATAGAGACTTAGAGATATAGTAGCAAGTTAACTATTGTCAAGGTATGGTTAAGGGTGTGGTCAAGTTAAAATCTCTTAGAGACTTAGAGACTAAAGGTAATTTCCAAGTCTCTAAAAGAAACCATGGTCAATAAAATGTCTCAGAGACTTAGAGACTAAGTAGTCTCCAAGTCTCCAAAGCCAACTAGAGTTAATGGAGGAGTTCGCAAAACCAGTCAAAGGCAGCCAGTCAAAAAGTGCCAAGTGTCTAATTCTGGTAGAATATGGGGTAAAATTTGCATACAAGTTGAATTTCAAAATAGGAATGTGCATAGGATATTAAAAGATAAATGGATTTAAAAATCAATGTCTGTGCAAAGTATTAAAGATGAATTTAAATCAGATTTGCACGAATAAGACAAAATACAAAAGGATTAAAATAATGTGCAAAGTGGAAACATTAAAATATGTATAGTCTCTTTCCATTGTTCTGTGCAATATTTTATATTTCAGAACTTGAAAATGAAGCATTCCAGAAGGATTTCTCAAAGATGAAAATCAGATATTGGAGGCAAATGGTCAAATTTGGAAGATATTTCTCAGAATGGATCAGATTTTTTGAAAGATTAATTACAAAAAGGGATAGATGCCAGGTAGAATCAGATTTCTTTGATAAAGCAGATTTTGAACAAACAAATGAAGTCATTTTTTAAATCAAATTTATTGAAGCATTCACAGAGGATATTTTCTAAGAAGATGAAGTCAGAGTTGAAAGGGCAAATAAAATTAGATTTTGAAATCACCGATGGAGGTCAGATTTATGTGGAGAAAAGAAGGAATAAGTGCATATCAAATTTGAAAAGAGGACAGGTGTGAATCAAGCATATATTTTAGGGTTTCCTTCTTCCTCTATTTATTTTCTTCTTTTCTTAGTTTTAGGGGTTCCAATCTGCTGCTCTATTTTGGGGGTTTTTTGAATCTGTTCAATCCCTTGCAAAACTTCAAAGTAGGTTCCAAGGGATATTATGTAACATTTTTCCTCATCTATGCATATAACGTGTTATGATATCCTTTTTCTTCTGGGAAGAATGTTTTTGTAACAACAAGTTTATGAATGAATCTCAGCACTGTTGTTCTGATAACAAGTTGTCTCCATTTTTTTTTTGAATCATATAAACTAGGGCATCAAGGGTGTTTTAGTTTTGTCTGTTGTTGATCAACAATAGAGTTATTCAAGGAATGACTATGATTTAAGATCTGTATTCAAATTTTTCTGAGTTGGAATATCAAGGGTATTTCCAATCTTGTCTCTCTAGTGGATGATGGTTATGTATTGTCTATTCCAAGGTCTCTTCTAAGGGGAGGGTTAAATTATTTGAGTAGAGAGTTGCATTTTTGAAATACACAGGTGGATTCATAAGAAGAACTTGATTGATAAGGTTGGTTGTATTTAAGGCATATAAACATATTAGACTATGTTGATTTCATTTCTTCATGATCATCTTTGAAATTTCATGTTTGACTCTGTTGCCCATTGGACAAGGCACTAGTCTATGAAAGATTTGGGGTATTTTAGAGATCCATCATCAAAACATAATTGAAAAATCATTTCTTTTTCATGTTGTTAGAAGTTAGGATTGCTCTGGTTTTCAGATTTACTCTATGAAAGAAAAATATTGCATAAGATTTGATAAAACATTGAGGTAGGATTTACCTAAAGGTCTAAAAACTATTCCACAGTTATATATCGGCAAGTTTGTATTTTTCACAAAGGATTCATATGTGTGCATATTAGGCAATATGCACCTGAGTGATGTGGAGCTCGAAGAAAGAGGAATTAATCCTCATTAATTAGAATTTATCATGCCTGAATCAAGAGTTGGGAGTTATAGAGTTGATTAGATATATGTTTTGATTCTGCAAGAAAAATCTCTAACACCATCCTTTCTACCAATGATACTGTTAATATCTTGGATCAAACAGTGTCTTCTTTGCAACAACAAATTTCTTCCACGACTCAATCCAAGTTCAACATTCCTACTTGTGATATTTCTAGTCCTTTGTCTTTGTATATTATTTGTGTCATTATCCCGCAATATATGGAGATTCCTCATCTTGAGACTTATAATGGTAAGGGTGATCTTATGACACATATCAAAAATTTCCAAACCTTGTAAATTCATTTCTCTCATGACCATAGGTTCATGGAATATTTGTTTACTAAAACCTTTTGAGACAAAGACTTGCAATGGTATTGTTCCTTGCCTCCTTATTCAATTGATTCTTTCCATAAACTTTCTAATGCTTTCATTGAATAATTTAAAAACAAATTTGGTCCTAAAATCTCCCTAAATGATTTAATGGATTGTAAACAAGGTGTTAAAGAAAAAGTTAGTGATTTTATTGGTATATTTAAGCATTTGCATGCTTAAATTTCTTATCGTGTGCTTGGTATTGATGTGCAATGCATTTTTATTTCTAATTTACAAATTCATATTAAAAGTAAGATAGTTCTTTCTAAATTCTCTTCATTTCCAGATTTGTGTGCAGTGCTTCATCATTATCAACTACAAGTGAGTCAATTTGAGAGAAAAACACCAATGGCTTATGTTCCTTTTGATAATAGTGATGTCGCATCCAATTTCAATAAGTTTCAAAAATTGAACAATTACATCAAAATCAAAAAATCATCCAACAATGTTGATGAACAAGTGGAAGCAGCATCCAAAGGTGTGGCTCCTATGTCATCTATTTTTTAACCTACTCGTAATTACACTCAACTTTATGAATCTTTGCATAATGTGATGTTGAATTTAATTAATGCTAATGTGTTAACACTTACTCTTATAAAACTAATTGACACCTCTAAACCTTAATCCAAATACTTTGATCCCAAATCTTTTTTCCAATACCACCATCATACTAGTCATGATATTGAAAAGTGTTTCCACTTGAAAAGTGGTATCCAACATATTATTGATTATAAGGATATATCTATTGATGGAGGTCATGGTCAAGGAAACAAAACTTACAAATCTATACCAATCCTTTTTCATATCATTCAACCAATACCATTGATCAACCTTCTTCTTCCCAGTGCATTGACTATAAGGAGAAAGTTAATGAAGACAATCATGTTGTTAACTAAGTTGGGAAAGTCAAACCTAAACATTTATCTCAACCTTGCATTACCTTTGACCCTACTAAGACAATTAAAGAACCTAATGGTCCTCTCTATATTTTCACAAAGGTTAATGACCTTCCTACTCATGGTGCCCTTATTGATCCCACTTGCATGGTGAATGTGATAACTAAAGAACATCTTTACACTAAACAATTGCAAAAATATTTTTTATGATAAATATGATTTTAGGATTCAAACTTGAAATAGTTTCCTTTATCCTTCCCATGGTTCCATTTCATTCCCTTTTGAAGTTGGTGGTAAATCTTTAGATGTTACATTCACTATTATTCCAACTTATTATCAATTTCAAGTCAAACTTTGTCTTCATTGGCTTACCTCCATGCACATTGTGGCTTCTCCTATCCATAAATGTGTTAAATATCCTCATAATTGAGAAATTATAACTGTTAACCATAGTCTTTATCAGCCTTATATGCCTCATGAATTAGTTGACCTTGATTTCTTGTGGTCTTCTATGCATCAACCAACAAAAACTTGTCCAGATAATCTCTTTACATCATACCGAGCCTACAAGGTTCAAAATATTTTTGAACTTAGAAAATATAAGGATGTTCCATCTCTTTTCCCTAGATGTGAACTTCTTCCTACATTACCTACACCTCCTCTTCCTATTTCTTATACATATATTCTCAACCCATCTCTCAACCTAGTACAGTTCCTTCACTTCTTCCTCATAAAGAAGAAAAAGAATTGATATTGATTGATCCTATTCCCACTCCAATTTATAGAAAAAATAAATGTAAATGTCATGCTCGTGATCATCATTATGAGTGTATTGATAGATCTGTCGACATTCTTCTTAAATTATTACTTCACCTCTTACAACTCCTCATTTTTCACTTCCCTTTGACCAACCCATGCTTGAGCCAATGGAGGAAGTGAATTTAAATAAAGTTAAAAAAAACAAACATGACAATGTGATGCAGGAGCATCTTGGGTCCTTGGCAATCCCACTCAACCAAAAATATACTTTCTTTTGTTCTTTATTTTGTTTGGAGACTTCTTGGTGAATTACTCAGTTACCATGTTGCTCGGGTATCCTTTCTGTCTTGTTTTACCGATGGGTCTCAAGGTGTGTTAGTTTCTGTTGCTTGGTTATGCTTTTACCTAGTTGGTTTTCTATGGCTCGGGTATGTTCTTACCAAGTCATCTCATGTTTCTCAGGTATGCTTTTACCGAGTAGTTGTTGTTGCTGCTCGGTGTTTCTCTTTCTGAGTTCTTTATCTATATCTAGTTGACTTCTACATTTAATGTGGGGTCTCTCATTGGGATCTTTGTGAACCTAAATCTAGGTCTCTCTTATGGATTTGAGCACTGACCTCTTTGGTGGACTCTTGTGTATATCTGTTTCTTTTTTCTTATTTTTAGGCATCAATTTTGGAGGAAGGATATTGATATCATATTTTCATAGAATACTAAGTGTTGAATAGCAGGTCTATGAACTTGCATGTATGAAGATCATTCTGTAATTCATTGAATATATGGCCAAAACCAGGAAGGCCTTATAGCCTGACATGTAATGAATTTGATCAATTAATGAAATATATGATATATGTTGTTCCCTCTCTCAATTTGTGTGTTGTTTCTTCTACATTGTTGTGTATGCAAGATGGTTTGGTATTTGGGAGAGCCTTTGGCCCCACTTACTATCCCTCCTTGCATCAGGTGGTATTAGAGCATTGGTGAGATCTAAGTTCCTTCTTCTAAACCCTAACCCTAGTTGGTGTATATTGTTGTGGGGTAGAAGATTGTGATCTGACCTAAAATTATAGAGGGATTCAATATGGTTCATGGTAGAGGAAATGAAGATCCAGGTCTAGTTGATATGCTTAGACATATGGCTACAAGATTGGAATCTGTTGAGATAGCCCAGTGCAGAGGAAGACATCTTGAGGATGTTAGTGATGATGAAGTTGAAGAAGTTCAAGGTGAAGATGCACCTGCACATGTGATGGATCAGGAAGAAGAGAGATTCCTATGAGCATTGACAAGTCTGAAGTCCACATCTCAGTTTAATCCTCCTAAGTATAGTGGAAAATTGGATTCTGATGAAATGTTTGATTGGATAACTTAGATGGAAAAGTACTTTGAGTATGAAAATGTATCAGAGGACAAGAAAATAAATATTTCAAGTACAAAGCTGAAAGGTCATGCATATTTATGGTGGGAGCATCTACAATTGGATTGAAAGAATAAAGGTAAAGACAAGATCAAAGTATGGGATAAGATGGTAAACAAATTGAAAGGCAAGTTTCTACCTTGTGATTATTAGATTAACCTGATTAGGAGAATGCAAATTTTGAAGCAGAAAGATAGATCGGTGAAAGACTACACTGAAGAATTCTACATATTGGACTTAAGATCTGGACATGTGGAAGATGAAGTGGAAAGAGTAGAAATATATTTGAATGGATTGAGAATTTCCATACAAGATGAGATCAGCTTGGTCAATATGGAAATCATTGAAGAGTCGTATCAATTTTCCCTAAAAGCTAAGGAGAAGTTGAAAAAAAGATATGAGCAAAGACAGAGAGGCAGAGGTGGAAGATTTCCTAGAGGAAGAGGTAGATCTCATGGTGAAAATAGTAGATCTGAACCAGAGAAGGAAAAACAGACACAAATCAAGATAAATAAAAGACTGAATGGAAAGGTGGAATTTCATACTGAGGAAGAGGAAATTACACCTGAGGTGGTTATAGCAGAAGAGGGTTCCAAGTAACTTGTTACAATTGTGGTGAGGAAGGACATAAATCCTTTAAGTGTAAACATGCAAGCAAGAAGATCAGTAGCAACAAAAATTCCTTGGTCCAAGAGGACTCACCGAATGAACCTAAGAAGGGAGGAAATCTCATGATCAGAAGGATACTATGGAGTGAGAAAGATAAGCAAGATCCTATCAGGAAAATTTTGTACAAAACCAGATGTAGAGTTGCAGACAAAGTTTGGAAAGTGATTATTGATAGTGGAAGCCTTGAGAATCTGGCATCTAAGGAAATGGTCAAAAATTTGCAGTTGGAAAGGATGAAACATGTGAAGCCCTATCAGATCTCCTGGATCAAGGATGAGCATACATTAATGGTGAGTGAACAATGTGTTGTGATTCTAAAAATTGGAAAGTACTATGATAAGGTGTTGTGTGATATTATGCCTATGGATTGTTGTCATATTTTGTTGGGTAAACCTTGGCAATATGATAGACATGATATACATGATGGAATATTGAATAGATATTCTATTTGGGTTGATGGTAAGAAAAAAATCTTGTTACCTTTGGTTGAAGAATTTATTGGTGAGATATGTACATCTGTGAAATTTTTTTTTATGGAAGGTAGAAAATTTGTTAAGGATTTGAAAAGAAATGATATTTTTATGATTTGATACCTAAGAAACCAAGTAAGAATACAAAAGATGAAGTTCCTACAGAAGTTGAGAAGTTACTCATTGAATATAAGGAGATAATTTCAGATAATGTACATGATGGTTTGCCACCAATAAGAGACATCAGTCATTGTATGGATCTAGTTCCTGGAGCTAGTTTACTAAGAAAAGCACCACATAGGTTAACACTGACTAAGAATGAAGAGCTTAACCAAAAAATTTATGAATTATTGAACAAAGGTTTGATCCAAGAAATTTTGAGTCCATGTGTAGTACCAGCTGTATTGGAACCTAAGAAGAATGGAGAATGGAGAATGTGCACTGACTCAAGAGCAATCAATAAGATCATAGTGAAGTATAGGTTTCCTATACCGAGAATGGATGACATAATGGATTGTTTGAGTGTAGCAAGATATTTTACCAAAATTGATTTGAAGACTGGGTATCATCATATCAAAATCAGAGAAGGTGATGAATGGAAGACTTCTTTCAAGACAAAGGAAGGTTTGTATGAGTGGTTGGTTATGCCTTTTTATTTAAATAATGCATTGAGTACATTTATGAGATTAATGAATGAAGGTTTGAATAAATTCTTGAATGAATGTGTGATTGTATATTTGGATGATATTATGATATTCAGTAAGACTAGAGAATGGAATTTGATGCATATAAGGAAATTGTTGCAAAGATTGAAAGAGGAAAATTTGTTGATAAATCTGAAGAAGTGTTCCTTCATGAAAGAAGAACTTGTCTATTTGTGTTTTGTGATTTCAGCAGATGGTTTGAAGATATATCTTGAGAAGGTTGAAGCTATATTTAGTTTTCCTACACCTGATAATGTTAGTGAGGTAAGATCCTTTCATGGATTGGAAATTTTTTACAACACATTTATTAGAAATGTCAGTTCTATTTGTAATTCTATGATTGAGAGAATGAGAGGGGACAAAAGAGAATTCAAATGGACACATGGAGCTGATAATGTTAGAATAATAAGCAGAAAAAATACAAATATTAACACACAGAAGAGAACACTATAACACAAAAATTTAACGTGGTTCACCCAATCCCTGGGCTACATCCACCAACAGTGAGTCCAATGTCTTTATTATTATCCAGTGATTACAATCTGAAACCTGCAACTCAGTACCACCACAGGAAGCTACGTAACCCTCATACAATCAAATCTTGAAACCCTAAGCCCTTTTCACAAGTATATTTGACCTAACCTATTTAGGGAAAAAATACTCCAACTAATAGAAAATTGATGGCCAACCCTTTACAATAATATTCTGCCCCTTGACCTCATCAGGGGCTCTGCCCCTTGACCCTAAGATTGGGGGCGCTTCCCCCAATCCCTTGTAGATAAGTCTAGGGGGAAACCACACCGAAAGAGACTGATTCTAATTAGGCTCCACATACATAACAATATCCCACTTGGAGACTAATCAGACTCCACAATAATATCCTCCCACTTGGAGACTGATCGACCAAACCTGTAGCTCCCACTGGAATAAAGAAACCACCCTGGACTCTGTTGTTCTTTTATTCTGTTCAGTCTAAAAGACCAACCAAAGCTGAAGAGGAATTCAGCTTCTCCTTGTCACTTCCTTTGTAAACATATCTGCTGGATTATCATCTGTATGTATCTTCTTTAACTTTAACTTTCCATCATCCAAAACTGACCAAATGAAATGATATCGCAATTGTATGTGCTTTTTTTTTAGTGCAAAGTAGAATTCTTTGCAAGATGAATGGCACTCTGACTATATGAATACAAATAATTATCTTCCTATGGATGTCCCAATTCTTCCATGAAGAATTAAAGCCATATCATCTCCTTGGCTACCTCTGTAGCAGCAACATACTCTACCTCTGTAGTGGATAACGCATTCACCTTTTGTAACTGAGAAATCCAACTCACTATTGTCCCACCAATAGTAAATACATAACCTGTAGTACTCCATCTAGTATCTATATCTCCTACCAAATCTGAGTCAACATAGCCATGAACAGTAGTAGAAGAGCCCCCAAAGTGTAAACACTTATTGGATGTACCTCTCAAA
>MU224021.1:395846-411832 GCA_018584345.1 Thuja plicata | reverse complement strand
ACATTCAAGTTCACCAGCATCAGTTAATAAGATAGAATACAAAGAAGGTGAAAATCTATCTGGAGGTCTACTTAGCCTTGTTGACCATCTAGCATTTACTGGGGTGTGTGGTATTTGTTGTTGCTATAGTTGTGGAGCATAAGGAATTTCTAGAACGTTATCATTTGGAATATCATCTAGCACTACATAATCATTTTATTTCTTCTCATGTTGCTGCAATAGATCTTTGTACAACACTTTCTCATTGAATATGACATCCCTGCTTCTTACAATTTTATGATTTTCAAAATCCCAAAGCCTATAACCAAATACATCAATTCCATATCCAACAAATATACATTTCTTATATTTAGCTTCCAGCTTGGTTCTATTTTCAGAATCTATATGTGCAAATGCTTCACAACCGAAGGTTCTGAGAAAAGAATAACTCACCTTCTTACCTGTCCATGCTTCCTCTGGGATACCACAACCCAAGGGAGTAGAGGGACCTCTATTTATAAAATATACAATAGTATTTATAGCCTCTACCCACATGTTTGGGGGGAGCCCAACATGCAACCTCATGCTCCTAGCACGTTCCATTATTGTCCTGTTCATGCGTTCAGCCACTCCATTTTCCCGTGGAGTCCTTGGAACTATTTTCTATCTACGAATACCAATAGAGGCACAATAATCTTCAAATTCTTTTCTGCAATACTCACCACCATTATCAGATCTGAGACATTTTAATCCATTTCCAGTCTCATTTTCAACCAAGCTTTTCCATTTCTTAAAAGTTTCAAATACATCAGATTTCTGTCTAATGAAATATATCCATACTTTCCTAGTTGCATCATCAATGAATGTAACATAATACTGAGAGCCAGAAGATACCTGAGCTGGACCCCATACATCTGTAAGCACAAGCTCTAATTTTTCATCTTTCTTTTCCTTCCCACTCTTTACAAAACTAACTCTCTTTTATTTTCCATACACACAACTTTCACAGAAATCCATATTAACACATTTCAAACCTGGTAGAACTTTCTTTGAAGGAAGAAATTTCATACCTTTTTCACTCATGTGCCCAAGTCTATTGTGCCATAGTGCTGTTTCAGAATCTCCAGCTACTGTCTCTTGTTCTACCTGCTCAACTGCAGCAACTATTCCTGAACATTCATTTTTCTCTAAAATAATTAAACTAGAGGGAACAATATGTCCTGTACAAAGATATAAGGTTCCTACTTTCACACCTTTTTCTACTACTAAGGAACCTTTTGAAACCTTCCAATTTTTATCATTAAAATTAACTATGCAACCCTCATCAGTGACTTTCCCTACTGAAATTAAGTTCCTACTCAGCCTTGGAACATGTCTTACCTCTTGTAGTAGCCAATGATTCTCATTATGCAACTTAATCTTGATTCTACCTTTTCCAACAATTTGACAAGGTTCATTATCTCCCAAATAAACTAGCCCAAAATCCCCTTGGACATAATCAAAAAAATAACCTCTATGGGGTGTAGCATGCAATGAAGCCCCTGAATCTAACACCCATGAATCATCAACATTTTCTAAAGACAAGAGCAAAGCATCCTCTTCGGATTTGTTACTTACCACATTTTCATCCTTGTTTCCATTGTGTTTGTCTCCTTGATCTTTCTTCTAAGACCAACAATCTTTCTTCTTATGTCCTGGTTTTCCACAGTTCCAGCAGTCGCTAGGTCCTCTTGACTGAGAGCTCTTTCCCTTTGCCTTCCCTCATGATTTTCCATGATTTCTAGAGTTTTTTCCTCTATCTCTTGTTCTTCCTTTGCTTTCTGTGTTCAATACACTACCCAATGTGGATGCCCTTGAGATTTTCCTACAAATTTCCTCACTCAATATAACACCAACAACATCATCAAAATTTAGGGTATTAGAACCAAAAATAGAATTACTGATAGCCATTACCAAGCCATTCTAGCTTTATGGCAAAGAGCACAAAATCAAGAGAGCCCTAACCTCTTCATCAAAGGTAATTTTAACTGAAGTTAACTGACTTGTAACTGTATTAAACTCATTAAATGATCAGTGACTAATCTACCTTCTACCATTTTCATATTAAATAAACACTTCATAAGAAATACCTTGTTTGAAGCTGAAGGCTTTTCATACAACTTCGCTATGGTTTCCATCAAACCTTTAGCTGTCGTTGCTCTAGTAATATTGAATGCCACCAATTGTTCTAGGCATAAATGAATACTCCCCAGTGCCTTCCTATCCAAAATATCCCAATCTTCCTGAGATATTGTTGCCTCTTTCTTGGCTACTCCCTCTAATGGCTGCCATAGATCCATCTGATAGAGATAGTCCTCCATTTGCATCTTCCATAACTGGAAGTTCTTCCCATTAAACTTATCAACCTTCAGCCTACCCTCATCTACCATTTCTCCCACTTAATCGAGAGACTCTCCCACTAACTCGTGAGACCTACTTTAGAGAATAGATGAAAGAACGAACAAATAAACCTTGCTCTAATACCACTTGTTAGAATAATAAGTAGAAAAAATGCAAATATTAACACACAGAAGAGAACACTATAACACATAAATTTAACGTGGTTCACCCAATCCCTGGGCTACATCCAACAACAGTGAGTCCAATGTCTTTATTATTATCCAGTGATTACAATCTGAAACCTACAACTCAATACCACCACAGGAAGCTATGAAATCCCTCATACAATCAAATCTCGAAACCCTAAGCCCTTTTCACAAGTATATTTGACCTAACCTAATTAGGGAAAAAATGCTCCGACTAATAGAAAACTGATGGCCGGCCCTTTACAATAATATTCTGCCTCTTGACCCCATCAGGGGCTCTACCTCTTGACCCTGCTTGGGGCACTGCCCCAGGACCCCACAAGGGGCTCTTCCTCTTGACCCTGAGCTTGGGGGTGCTACCCCCAATCCCCTGTACATAAGTCTGGGGGGAAACCGCGCCGAAAGAAACTAAGTTTGATTAGGCTCCACATACATAACATATAAGAGTTTTGAGACTTTGAAACTGAAGGTTGTTGAATTACCTGTGTTAGCCTTACCTAATTTCAATAAGGTATTTTAATTTTAATGTGATGTAAGTGGAAGTACAATTGGAGCTGTGTTGACCCAAGAAGGTAAACATGTTGCTTTCTTTAGTGAAAAGTTGAATGATGTAGAAAGGAAATATTTTGTCTGTGATCAAGAATTCTATGTTATTGTTCAAGCTATGAAGAAATGGAGTTATTATTTGATGCCAAATGAATTTGTGTTGTATACTGATCATAAGGCTTTATAGTATTTGGGTAGTCAAAATAATTTGAATCAAAAACATATGAAATGGGTAGATTATTTGTATTTTTTCACATTTGTGATTAAGCATAAGAGTGGAGTTTCTAACAGATTTGTTGATGCATTGAGTAGAAGAAGATCTTTGTTGACTGAAATGAGAATTGAAGTTCTTGGTTTTGATGATATGAAGAATTTGTATGCAAGTGATCCAGATTTTTTAGAGCAGTTGAGAGTGTGCAGAGCACCTAAATCAAATCAATCAAGTAAGTATGAAGATTATTTCATTCAGGAAGATATTTTGTTCAAAGGTATTCAGTTGTGTATACTGAGAGGGTCAATGAGAGCTAATTCAATTAAGGAGAAACATAGTAGTGGTTTGGATGGATATTTTGGCATTGACAAACATTGAGTTTGCTTAAGGAAAGGTATTTTTGGCCTCAGTTGTGTAAGGATGTTCATAAATTTGTGAAAATTTGTGGAGTTTGTCAAGTTACAAAAGGAGTGAGTCAGAAAACTTGTTTGTATGCGCCAATTACTATTCTTGAGAAACCTTGGAGTGATATCAGCATGGATTTTTTTCTTGGCTTACCAAGGAAAGAAAGAGGTAATGATTCCATATTTGTTGTTATGGATAGACTTTCTAAGATGACACATTTCATACCATGTAAGAAAACATCAGATGTAGTACATATAGCAGATCTTTTCTTTAAGAAGATTGTCAGATTGTATGGATTACCGAGTATCATCTCTAACTAAGATAGTAAGTTTGTAAGCTATTTTTGGAGAACACTTTGGAAGAAGTTGGATACTGAGTTGAAGTTTAGTTCTATATTTCATCCATAGACCAATGGAAAAACAAATGTTGTAAACCGAAGTTTGGGTAACTTGTTGAGATGCCTAGTTGGAGATACACCAAGCAATTGGGTCTTGATGTTGGCACAAGTAGAGTTTGCATACAATAGTTCGGTGAATAGAAGCACTGGAAAGACACCTTTTGAGATTTTTCATTGAACATAACTGAGAGGTATATCAAACTTGAGATACATTGCTGGAGAAGAAAAAATAAGTGTTGAAGTAGAGGAATTTGCAGAATTTATGAAGACATTGCATGAAGATCTAAAACAGAACATGGAAAAAAAATAATCAGAAATACAAGGATAGTGCAGAAAAATCAAGAAGACATAAAACATTTGAAGTTGGTGATGTAGTTATGGTTCATTTGGAGAAAGGAATATTTCCTATTGGAACATATGGTAAACTTAAGATGAAGAAATTTGGTCCCTGCAGAATATTTAGAAGATTTGACAGTGGAAATGCTTATGAAGTTGAGTTACCTGATGACATGGATATATCACTTATATTCAATATTTCAAACTTGTATGAATATCATAAACCTAACAAAGAAATGATAGTACAAAGTGACTATCCTAAGAAATAGGTAGAGGAAGTTGAGAAAATTTTGAAACAGAGAGTTGGTACAAGTACAAGAGGAAAAGAATGCATGTAGTATCTGGTGAAGTGGAAGAACAAACCGATTAAGGACTCATCTTGGATTTCTCTATCTAAGTTGGATTATTTTTAGGTTGGACCTGATACATGATTTGGGGAATCATTTCTTGTAACCCCAAGTGTCTGATGCAAGAGCATCTTGCGTCATTGGCAATCCTGCTCAACCAAAAAGATGTTTACTTTTTCTTTGTAGTTTGTCTTTTGTTGCTTGGGTTCTTGCTTTACCGATGAATTTTGGTGATCTCTTTACCGATGGGTTTTGTGATGCTCAAGTATGTCTTTACCAATGATTTTTAGTGATCTCTTTACCAATGGGTTGTCTGATGCTCGGGTATGTCCTTACTGACAGTTGCTGATTTTAGGTGATCATCTTCCCGAGATGTTTATCCTGATCTGGCTGACTGCTACATTTAATTTCCATTTCTTAATTAATGTGGGGTCTCTTATTGGGACATGTGTGGACCTTAATATGGGTCTCTATTAGGAATTTTAGTGTCAACCTCTTTGGTGGACTCTTGTATATTTTTTTCTATGTTCTTAGTTTGGGGAGGAGTTTTTGGAGGAGATAAAAGATTAGGTATTGAATTATCTAGAAGACAGGTATGTGACCTTGCATGTATGAAGATATTATTGTAATTCATTGAATATCTAGATGAAACTGGGAATGCCTTACATCCTAACATGTAATGAGTTTGATATATTAATGAAAGGATTTTTGTTGTTTCTTCTCTCACTGTGTTGTTATTTCCACATTGTTGTGTCTGAAAGATGGTTTGGTAGTTGGGAGAGTCTTAGGCCCCCTTCTCCTTACCCTTCTTGCATCATTAAGAGTCATTATTTCTCCATTATGAGTAAATTTAACACATTTATGAATAGGAGAAGCCATGGCATACATGGAGGTAAGTCGAGGAAGACGAAGTTTGACTTTAAATTTATTAGAGGTTGGGATGATAGTGGAGGTAGCATCTAAATTTTTACCACCAACTTCAATGGGGAAGGAAATGGAACCATGTGAAGGATAAAGGAAATCATTGCAAGTTTGAATCTTCAGATCAGATGTATCATAAAAGTATTTTTTCAATTGCTTACTGAAATGGATGTTCTTCAGTTATCAAATTCACCATACAAGTGGGATCAACAAGGGCATCGTGGGTAGGAATTCTATTAACCTTTGCGACAATATACAAGGAAACATTAGGTGCTTTAATGGTCTCAATAGGATCAAAGGTAACATAGGGATGAGATAGAGCTTTAGGTTTGACTTTCTCAACTCAGTTAACAACATGATTGGATTCATTACCTTTTTCATTATATTCAATGCATTGGGAAGAAGAAGGTTGATCAATGGTATTGGTTGAGTGAGATGGAAAATTATTGGTATATATTTGTAAGTTTCGATTAGGAGGTGCCACAAATTTTTTTCCTTGATCATTTCCACCATCAATAGGTATAGCATTAGAATCAATAAGGTTGATGGTGATGTTGGTAAAATGCTTTGGGATCAAATTATTTTGATTTAGTTTAATAGGTTTCAATTAGTTTGATAGAAGGAAGTGTTAACACATTATAATTAATTAAGTTGAACATCACATTATGTAAAGATTTAGAAAGTTGAATATAATTATGAGAAGGTTTAAAAATTGACGACAAAGAAGCCACACCTTTGGATGTTGTTGCCACTTGTTCATCAAAATTGTTGGATGATCTATTGATTTTGATGTAGTTATTTGATTATTGAAACCTGTTGAAATTAGATGTAGCCTCACTCTTTTCAATAGGAACATGAGCCATTGGAGTGGTTCTCTCAAACTGACTCATTTTTAGTTGATAATGATGAAGAAATGCACATAATTGTGAAAATGAAGATAATTCAAAAAGAAGTATCTTATCTCTAATGTTACTTTGTAAATTAGAAATATATTGTTTTGCACATCAATATCAGGAATAGGATAAGAAATCTAAGCATACAGATGCTTAAATATACCAATGAAATCACTAATTTTTTCTTTAACACCTTGTTTACAATACATTAAACCAATTAGAGAGATTTTAAGACCAATGTTGTTTTGAAATTGTTCAATGAAATCATTAGCAATTTTTTGGAAGGAATCAATTGAATAAGGAGGAAAGGAACAATACCATTTCAAGGATTTTTCTCACAAGGTTCTAGTAAAAAAAATTTCCATGAACCTGTGGGCATGAGAGAAATCACTACACAAGGTTTCAAAAATTTTAACATGATTCATGAGATCAACCATATCATTATAAGTGTCAAGATGGGGAATCTCCTTATATTGTGGAATAACAACATAGATAATATCCAAAGACAAAGGACTATCAATTTCACAAGTAGAAATGTTGAGCTTGGATTGATTCATGGAAGCAACTTGTTGTTGCAAAGAAGACACAGTTTGAGATAATATATTAATGGTAGAACCGATAGAAAGAATGGTATGAGGAGAAACATGAGAAATGCTAGGAACATTATTGGAATTTTTTGGAAAATTTGAATATGAAAAAGAAACACTATGATAATTAGGCATGGAAGAAGGAAATGAAACACATGGAACACTTGAAGGGATATAAAGAGCAATAGGATTAGGAAGACTCACATTTGTAGGATTAGAATTTTGAATTAAATTTGTCATGATATGTGGATCATAAGTGGACACACTAGGAATGGAAGTAGAGATAGTCAAAAAGGTCTCAACACTTGTGGTAGGTAGTATAAAAACAAAATCTTGAGCACGATCCTTAATAGGTTTGATATTTTTATCAATGAGATATGAAATGTTATGCAAGAGGTCAACACCATGGTCATTGTTGTGAATAAGTTTCTGTAATCCTTCTACTACGATAAGAGCCTTTGGATTAGAGTTATCTTGAATTAACCATTATTTAAACTTTTTAAAGTATTTAGGAAATCTTTAGATTTGGACAGGAGGAACTCTTTAGGCTTCATCTTAATCATGAGAAGAATGAGAAGATTTTTTTCATGATAGGATTGGTTTCATCAAGATGCATGTTGGTCTCATCAAGATTCCTAATAAAGAAGGAGGTGTCAAGATCAAAGGAATCCATAAGTCTAAATCTTATTCTAACCAAAATGTTATAATTTGGACTCAAAGTGATGAAGCTCATGCACAAGGGAATGAAAGAAAATAAGGATGCAATGTAATTTGAAAGAAATATGCAAAAGGAACAAGCACATTAACTATCAAATTTAAACTACATATGAGTGCATAAAATAGAACAAAGATGTAATGTATACAAATTAGATCTAAATGAATATGATTTAAATGCATAAAAAGTAGATCTAAATCCAAAGAAGGAGAATATAACAACAAAATCAAAATGGAGATGCACTAAGTCGGGTTCACCAAAATGTAACATAAGAAATGGTGAACCAAGTCTCAATGTGGAGATGGCTCACCAAATCTAAATGTTTTGTGGATGTGTATATATCATATGTTACATTAGGAATACCTCCAAATAATTCACCCTGGAACCCAAATCAGATTAGAAAATCTCAAAATGACCAAGGGATTATAATGTTAGGTCTAGATTTGAAGATGGGGTATGGAGACTACTTCCTTTATTGTTACAATGTATATTATATGTAAATTTATATCCAAGATTGTGAAATGAATAAAAAATATGATAAATAAAATGATTACTAACTAAGTATGATATCAGATCTAATGTATAAAAGTAAATGAAAGATTAAAATGAGAAGAATGAACTCACCTTAAAATGTAGGAGAGGAGGAAAAAACTTCAAATCTGGAAATGACTATCACAAAAATTTCAGAATTGGAAATTGTTCTAGATCTGGAACTCTGAGACATGTAATTCATGACTGTGAAATTTTCATATCCAAAGGACAATACTAAATCAATTAAACCTAGTCCTAAAAATTTGGCCTTATCCTACATACTCAAAAACTAATGAAATTTGTAGAAAATTAGTCACATGTCCTACAATTCTGAAATTCTAGATTTGAACCCTGAAAACGTGTTCCTGTACACAAGGAAGAAGGGTAAAAGGTTGTGGAAAGGACTTTCCTTGTTCAAGCCCCTATATAGGAATCAACCTTGAAATGAAATAAGTAAATTTCATAAACAAGATAAATGCCAAATTTACCTTGCATGGAAAACCCTCACGAATGGATGTAGAAATTAGTCAACTCCAAAAGGATTCTTATATGTTTGGAAGATGTTGTATAACTTAGTATTCCTTCACAAACAAACTGGATCTACACTTTCAAATACTAGATCTTCAATGAGTGTATGCTTTAAATCGTGGATGGAGAAGAAGAGTGGATCTTCTTACTTGCCTGAGTATTCCTCCATTAGGCCACCATGGGAGATAAACTTGCATCAAGGAGAGAATATTTCCTCTGTATGAATAGAAGAAGAATTGGAGACTTGAATATCTTCAATGGATTCTTTCATTCAAATATTGAATCCACCACCTTAATTTCATAACTTGAATTCTTGATTTCTTGCACTTGAAAGATATTTTGTTCTTGAATTTTAGATAATGTAGGTATATCAAAATGAGAGGAGAGGACCCCCTTTTATACTCATTTTGGGCTTCAAAATTACCAAGATGACCATACTAAAATAAGAAAATAAAACACCCCCATATTGGGCTCGGAGTCCACTTAAAACCAATACCCAAGGACAAGGCAAACTTGGGTCGGCCTTGTCCAAGACAAAGCCAACTTAGATCATCCTATTCCCGGAGGCATTAATTATGAAGTGAATCTAGGGTTCATTGAGTGTGAAAATTCTTTGGGAAAGAATATGAAAGATTTGTGAATCAAGAATAAAGACCTTCATATCTAGGAATCACTAAAATGGGGCCTAGTAGGTCCTAAAAGACATCCAACTAATTGGTGCTAACTTTTTAGGATGGTACAATAATAACCATCATAATTTACATGTCCATAACCAAGTCTTAGAGAATTTTTCTAATATCATGAAACTGAACTTAAAACATCCCCAAAAGGACATCAAACATGGACTCATCAAGCATAATTTAAGTGGAAGGATACTCGACAATAGTGGTGAATGTGGAAAGACAAGGTAGCACCCCTAATTGTAAACTAAATGGCTTGTTGGGAGGGCTTTGGAAATCATTAAAACTTTTAAATTAGTCATGATCAATCATGTATTTAGGGAGGCTAACAAAGAAGAATATCAGTTAGCCAATTTGGTGGTGGAAGGAATTAGCATTAAAGAAAAACATCATTATGCCCTTTTACCAGAAGATATGGATGTTCGGGACCTTAGCTTGGCATCTCTAAAATTGAATTCAAATTAGAGTGACTGTTAGTTGGTGGTAAGGCCTAGTTTTATGGGAACTCCCTAGGGTTTATCATTTGGGGTAGGGCATGATTATACACCTCAGAACTTTGATGACTTGGCCCATCTTTTGGAAAGATGATCAGAAGATTTTACAGATAGCATTTGAGTAATAATCAGTTCTGAAAGAATATAACTGATAATTATAATTTGATTATATTTTAATCCTAACTTAGAAGCTTTGGAAGTGATCAAAGGGATGATGACAAATGTTGTAGGACATGGTTGTTAATTATTACACTAACTTCATTAAGTAAATTTAACTCCGCGTCATATGGAAAAGCTATGTTATTGAAACATAATAATTTTGGATAATTTTATAGGAATTTCACCATCCTTCTTCAACTCATTTTTCTTATGGAGTTTTCTGAGACATTGTGTGAGTGAGACATAGATTCAATGTTGTGCTTTACCAGCAAAACCAGACAATTTTCCTTTTTAGGAGTAATCAACCAGGTGCGATGGAGTAGGATTCTAAAACCCCATGATGAATTTGTGCTTATGGTGGTGAAAAAAATATAAGGAGAGGAGGGTCTTTGGATGACTCACCACCATAAAATTAATAGTGACATTCCCACCCTGTTTGTATCTATTTTATTGGTTTTTGAGGAGTCCAATTTGTGAAAATTCAATTATATCAAGTTGTTTTTGTGGAGAATATACTGGGTGATTTGATTTTGGTTCTGGGTAATGTCAATGATAACTTAATGGTTCCCTACCTAGAGGACTATTATCAACAGAGTATCCATAGGAATGTTCAAAGTCAAAAATTGAATAAGATTCCAGTTCTTTTTGTATGAAACGAGAAGGCATTTGTTGACAAGAAACCAAACAAAGCTAGGAACAATGATTTCTTGCTAAAACAACTTAAGATGCATGCCACTGAAGGAGACAAGTGGTGGAAAGAATATTTTTTTGTTGAGGGTTATGTTCCTTTTAAGGAAGAGGATGCTCGAGTTGACATATAGCCAGAGGAAAAACAAAGGCCAAAGGGAAAGAGGGGAAGACCAAAGAAAATGTCTTTGAAGCCAATGTCAGAGTGTGGTCATACTAACATGGAGGTGGGACCTTCTTTTTCTCAAGTGAATCAGCTGCCCCCCCCAATGGGGATTTCAATTTTATGGATAACATCCTAATCGGGAAGAATAAATGGAAAATGAAGTAGGTCCTCTTATGCTTTAGTATATGGTTTAGTATTTTCATTGGGTAATATCTCTGCAATAATTATTATGCAGACCTATGATTCGTGTTGCTGCTTCTGAGTTGTTCTATGTTTAATAATGGTCAATTTTCCTATCTGGTATTGAGGTGATTTTGTTTAAATTTTTCACACACCCTAACCTGTACAATCAAGTTTCAATTCATCAGATAGTTAGCAGGTATAGAATCGTGATCAATAGATTAGAGGGCTCGACCCTAATTTTGGAAGGATAGTTGAAATGGTTATTCAGGGGTTGGATAGATAGTATTTTGAATTGGGGTTTTAGGATCAAGGAATAACTTGCAATAATATCACAAATCTCACAACATAGAGATCTATTAATTCATATCAGTACAAAACCTTAAATAATCAAAAGAGGAATGAACACAATGAAATACATAAACGAATAATAAATTAAATAACTCAATAATAGCATATGCAAACCATCAAATGTCCTCCTTTGTTGGTATCCTTCTTGATGAAATTTTTTTCTCTAATTATTGAGCTTAAATTATTCCAACATAAGAATTCAAAGTGTGTGTGGTTACCAAATATGAGAAACCAGCTCTCTATTTATAAGAATTTTGGGTTTTCAATCAGGATTCCATGATTGATGAGACTGATTGGTAGTGACTAAAGATTTAAACTCTGATTGATTGGAGATTCAACTTACTTGATTTCCTTTTCAATGGATTAGATTGATCTGTTAAAAGAATAGGTTGGAGAGTTAACAAAATTGATTTCTTTGTCAACCAAATAGAATGAATAGTTAATTGTTTTGATTAATAAGTTAACTAAATAGATTAAAGATTTGACTGATTAGATGGAATAGAAGACTAAATAGATTAAGTAGATAATTGATTTGATTAATCAGTTAGGAGAGAGAATTGTGGAGTCAGAAAGTGTGATTGATGAGTCAACAGACTTGATTGAGTAGTTAGACTGAGGGTTAGTTTTAGTTAGAATTCTTAGAATAATTACAAATAAATAAATAAAATAACTCATTTACTTGCACATGTGGGAATATAAATAAATTTTTAATCTTACTTATTTATGAGAGGAATAATTAGTTTAATTAAATAAATATAATTTATTTAATTATGAGTGAGATTTTGATTAAATTATTACAAAAATATAATAAGAATAAGAATAAAGCACTAATTAAATAATATAATTATTTTATTAAATATAATAACAAAGGGAATAATTAAATAATGTTAATTATTTAATTACTTTATATATGAATGATTGATGAAATATTTGATTAGACATTTAATAATTAAGTAATTAATTAAAATTATTTTATTACGAATTTGAAGAGAAATGATGAATTTGAACTTAGGATATAGTAGAATGACACAATTTAACTTAATAATAAAGATTATTTATTAAATTAATTTAAGAATGTTAATTAAGTCATTGAGTTAAAGTGACGAACCATTTTTTAATGTCTACATTTTTTCCCTATTTAACACAGTGCATGTTGGAAATAATGGAATGGTGTGTACTAAAAGGGGAGGGGTGAATTAGTACCCTTAAAATTTTTTGTCAATTAACCTTTATCCTTTATGTAATCAATTGCTTGTATTATTGACCATATATGTTATTCTATCTTTATGCATTTAATATCAATTAATAAACTTAATTTGCATGTATACATCCATAAAAACATTCATGAAATGTATTGACACATGACACAAGATTTGGTAATGCAGAAAAACCCCTGTTAGAAGGTAAAAACTGCGGGGCGGATGAAACCCACAAAAACTTCACTATCTGCAGAATGGAAGGGGTCAGTTAAAGTTTACAAGTTTGATCACTTCTAATGATCTTACCCTGTTAGGAATAACTGTTAGAATGAATTTAGAATAACTGAGAGGGGAGGGGTGAATCAGTTATCTTCAGGTCTAGATGTACCAAATAAAACTTTATGTATTTTAAACAATTCAGATCTACTCGGTAGCAATAGCATATGTCAACAACTTAATCATGCAGTTTACTGTTTAATGTAATTAGCTTGTAGAAACATAATAGTAAAAAAATTCATAAGCATTCACACAAGTTGACACAAGTATTTAACATGGAAACCCAATATGGGAAAAACCATCAGTAACATGCTACCAAGTTTCACTCTTCTGAAGTGAGCTCTATGAGGATCCAACCCTGTTAAACGTTACAATAACACACTGTTAGGTGTGACCTAGTTAAAGGATTTAATCACCCTATCAGGAGTGGCCTTGTTAGAGGACTTAGAAGATTCCACCTAAATGTCACCTTGCTTAGAGGATTTATACAAATGATTGTTAGGTCAACCTTGTTAAAGGATTTTAACTGATACAATGGTTAGAAAGTAATCAGCAATTGTGATCTGATACATACAACTTACTTTGCAAATTTAGATCCAATTATAGCTCTGATGCTAACTTACTGAGTGGCCTGCATTGTCATTTCAATCTTTTGATCTTCCTGGAAATCCGTCAAGCAATCACACATGCAACTTTCTTCTTCTGTGTTCAGCCTTCTCTGCTAGGTCATTCCAATCAGTAAATTAACTATGCAATCCTCTTGCATACACACATGTACATCAATCCATACATCCACACTTCAATGAATAACCCCTTGAGGTTATCATATACCTCTCTATCTAGGTCAGATAAATCTTTGTCACTTAATCAAGATCGTAGATCTTAGGTTAGGTCAGATCCAACGGATCATTCCATCATTACATTACATTTTCTTCTCCAAAGTAGTCTCTAATTAAATCTTGAATCCATGCATTAATTACAGTTATCCATACATTAAATAATGTGGATCAATCTTTAATTAACTTTACATATCCCAATAAAATTAACTAAGTCAGCCAGACATCTCAAATATCATCATTAATCCAAATACTACAAGTTGGCCAACATCTGTGATCTGCATGACAATCACTATTTCTACTCAGCAATTTTACTAGTGCTCGACACTGAACAAACTTGATCATCACAAACAACTTCGCTCGGCATAAAACCAAACTTTCTCGACACAAGCTAGATTTTCTCAGCACAAAAAAACCAAAAAAACTATCTTTGAAAGATAAACAACTAATTACTTTGCCAGAGTGCCAACTGATCAAGTACCCTTTTATTTGCCTTAACTCAACCATTCACTTGGTCTTCTTGTTAAATATTCTTCATCAATCAATAGATATGGTACTCAAATAGATAACAATAGTCTCACCAGTTAAGGTTTGACATCAATGAAAAAATAAAAATTGCTTGCATTATCACTTTCCAACAATCTCCCTCTTTGGCATTGATGGAAACACAAAACATTAAAACAATGATTTAACAAGCATAGTTACCATACAATCCAAAAATACACATTTGTTCCTCGATATGAACAAATCTTCATTAATGTCCTTAGCTTCATTCTAATTCTTATTTGTAAAACATTTCTCCCTATGTGTCTTTAATCACACTGTAATCATCTGTGTCTGATCATCTATAGACTCCCTTTGAGTAAATAATCACTTCATTGTTTTCAATAGTAACTTCTTCCTCTATATAGGTAATCTCTCCCTCTTTGACAACAATGCCAAAGACTTCAATATCTTTATCATGTAGATCTTCAATATCATGCTGATCCTATCATCTTGATTATGACTGATCTTCTTCTTTGTCCTTGTCCAACTTCACAACTTTAGTCAACATCCTAAAGTGTGACTTACTGTGCATCAATGTGTCAAGTATTCTGAATGTAATATTTGATGCAACAGTACCATATAGAACTTAATTAGCCTTAGTTAGGGGAATCACCCCCAATTTACCTCACAGATACTCATGAGCATCCTTAGGTAGTGCCTTTGTGAATATGTCTACTAATTATTCTTTAGTGTTCACATAATCCAGTCTCACTTCTTTATTCTAAACTAGCTCCCTCAAGTAATGATACTCGATAGCTATATGCTTTGTCTTCAAGTGCATAACAGGGTTTTTATAAATATTAATGGCACTCGTGTTATCACAATATATGACAACTGGTTTAGTGATTTCTTCCTTCATACCTTTTAGTAGTATCTTCAACCACACAATGTTAGAATAGTTGACTATTATTGCCACATACTCGGCTTCAGCTGTAGATTGTGAGGTGCAGTTCTATTTCTTGCTTGTCCATGAGATCAATCTTTTTCCTAAAAGAAATGCTCCACCAGTAGTGCTTTTCCTATCATCAACATTTCCAACCTAATCAGAGTCAGTGTAAACTCTGAGTTCAAACTTGTCATTCTTCTTGTAGTATAGACCATAGTCATCAGTTCCTTTCAAATATCTTAGAATCCTTTTTACTACCATCATGTGAGTTTCCTTGGGGTTAGCAGAAAACCTTGCAGCAATTCCAAGAGCTAGGGCAATGTCAGGTCTACTAAGTACAACATACTGTAGTTTTCCAATCATTGATCTGTAGAGTGTTTGGTTCACTTCTTTTGTGTCATCATCTTTTGTCAGCTTATGTCCAGTAGCCATGGGTGTACTCACTGGTTTGGACTCTTCCATTCCAAAAGTTTTTAGTATCTCCTTGATATATTTAGATTGAGTGATATAGATACCATTCTTCATTTGATAAATTTGTAAGCCAA
>MU224021.1:378660-395796 GCA_018584345.1 Thuja plicata | reverse complement strand
CCAGTAGCCATGGGTGTACTCACTGGTTTGGACTCTTCCATTCCAAAAGTTTTTAGTATCTCCTTGATATATTTAGATTGAGTGATATAGATACCATTCTTCATTTGATAAATTTGTAAGCCAACAATGAATTTTATCTCACCAAACATAGACATCTCAAATTCAATTTGCATCTCTATTGCAAATGTTTGGCATAACACATCTTGTCCACTAAATATGATGTCATCTACAAAAATTTCAGCTAATAATGTAACTTTGCTTTGCTCTGTCTTCAAGTACAGGTTGTTGTTGTCATTGGTTCTTGCAAATCCAATCTTGATCAGATAATTGTGCAATCTCTCATACCATGTTCTTGGTGCTTGCTTCAGTCCATATAGTGCTTTGTGCAATCTGCAAACCATATTCCTTTTGTTTGGGTCAAACGAACCATCAGCTTTCTCAATATACACTTCTTCTTCCAAGATACCATTGAGAAATGTAGACTTCACATCCATCTGATAAACTTTGAATCCTTTATAGGCTGCATATGCAAGTAAGGTTCTGAATCCTTCCAATCTTACAACTGGGGTGAATGTTTCACCATAGTCAATTCCTTCCTCCTGTGCATAACCCTTGCATACCAGTCTAGCTTTGTTTCTTGTCACATCTCCATGTTCATTTATTTTATTCATGAATACCCACTTTGTACCAATTACATTTTTATCCTTCGGCCTAGCTACAAGTGTCCAAGTCTTGTTCTTCTCAATTTGTTCAATTTCCTCATTCATTGCTTGTATCCAATCTTCATTTTCTAAAGCATCTTTCATTGTCTTGGGCTCAAATTCACATAACAAACATGTGCCATCTCTCAACTTACTTTGTTTCATAACTGCAGAATCCTTTGATCCAATGATTTGATTAGAATTGTGGTGTCTCCTCACATATTTCTCTAGATTAGGCTCAGGCCTTACTTTAGGTTCATTTTTTATGTTCAGTTCTTGTTGATTCTAAGACTCAGCATCTCCATCAGATAGCTCGGCATTCACTTCCTGTTGCTCAGCAACTCCACTCTGTGACTTGGTAGGTGCAGGCTATTGCTTGGCAATAGGCTCAGGTAATGTATTAGAATTTTCCTCATCTAGATATATGAATGATCTGTAGCTTTCAGGATCTTTTGTACTTTTAGCTTCATTCCTTTCTACAAACTCATCAATTCTAACATTTGCACTTTCCACAACTTTGTTAGTATTAGAATTCAAACATTTGTATGCTTTTCTTTTTATTGAATAACCAAGGAATATACCTTCTTCACCTTTACCATCAAATTTTCCATTTCTATTGTCCTTTAGTATAAAACATTTGCTTCCAAATACTTTAAAGTACTTTACACTAGGTGCATAACCATACCAAAGTTCATAAGGTGTAGCATTTGTACCTTTCTTGACTTGTACTCTATTCAGGGTATAGACTACAGTACTTATAGCTTCTTTCCAGTATTTCTATGCAACATTCTTCTCCATCATTAGTGTTCTTGCACATTCCATGATAGATCTATTCCTACGTTCAGCAATACCATTTTGTGGAGGTGTCCTGGGTGCAGACATCTATCTCTTTATGCCTCGGTCATTGCAGAACTTGTTGAAATCATTAGAAATAAACTCTCCACCTCTATCAGATCTTAAGCATTTCAAACTTTTTCCTGTTTCCTTTACAACTTTAGCTAAGTACCATTTAAATAACTGGAATACCTTAGATTTTTCTTGAGAAACATTACAGTCATCATCCTTGAATAATCATCAACAAACAAAATAAAGTATCTAGCACCACAGTAGCTTCTTTCTCCAATGGGACCACAGAGATCAGTATGGACTAATTACATAATTTCCTCTGAAGTATGTGTTTTACTCTTGAAACTAGACTTAGTCATCTTTCCTAGTTGACATTGTTTGCACATTGCATTCTTAGGTTTCTTTAACTTAGGTAGCCCTCTAACCCTTTTCAATTTGCTTATGCTTACCAAGTTATCAAAGTTCACATGACACAATCTCTTATGCCATAACCAAACATCATTGTACTATGCAAACAAACATGTTTCTTCAGATAAATCCAGATAGAACAAGTTACCTTTAGTCTGATCACCACTTCCAACTAGTTCTCCAGTAGAGTCATAGATCTTTGCTTTTCTGTGATGAAAATCAACTCTATAACTAGAAGTGTTCAGTTGTACAACACTCAGCAACTTTTAATTAAGATCATCAACCCAATACACATTATCACATCTGATTTTGTTAGTCAAGTTAATCAATCCTTTACCTTTGATGAGACATGGTGTATCATTACCAAATTTTACATATCCTCCTTTGCATTGGTCTAAGGTTTCAAACTTATCCTTGTCACTAGTCATATGATGGGAACAACCACTATCAATGATCCAACAATCACCTTTACTCTTATAAGAAATTAATGCAATTTTCTCATCATCATCAGAATCTTCTTTCATTGCAACATAAACAACTTCTATATCCTTGTCATCAGAATTGTCAGTATCATTGTCAGAAGTTTCTTCAGCACTATAACAAGATTTCTTACCTTTGTCTTTTTAATCCTTATATTTCCTAAAGTCTCGGTCATCCTTTATGTCTTTGTATTCCTTATATTTGATGTCCTTTCTTTCATGTTTTTCATTCTTATCAGGACATCTAGCAGCTATATGACCGACTTTATTGCATGAAAAACAAATGATAGGAAGTTTACCTCTGTATTTTCCTTTTCCTCTGGACATCCTTTTTGCCATAAGTACTTTGAGTTCTTCAAGATCATCATCAGTAGTGTCACTATCACTATTCACATGTTTCTTTCTTTTCTTAGATTTATTGAGGACCAACTAAGATCTAAAATCAGAATCAATACCTTGTGGATTATAGTTATCATAATTTAACATTTCAAATGCAATAAGTCTGCTTATCAGATTTTCCAAATTCAGATTATTGTTAGAAGTACATCTTAGTTCTTGAATTGTAGAAACTCTAATAGCATATACAAGAAGTAGAGTTCTTAGTACCTTGCTCATAATAGTGTTCTCATCTATTGTTCCATTAGCTCCTCTAATGGAATTTACAACTTCTTTTACTCTACCATAATACTGTTTAACATTTTCACCTTCTTGCATTTTCATTTCATCAAACTTACCTCTTAGAATTTTTGATTTAGCTCTCAGCACATTTGTGTCTCCACCATAGACAGTTGCTAATTTATCCCACATCTTCTTTGCATTTGTGTAGCTCTTTATATCATCAAACTCTGAATGGCTCAATGAGGATGCAATCTCCAACATTTCTTGATTGTGCTCTTGCTTTTCTTTTAGTTGTGCAGCTGTGAGAGGAGTAGTAGGTGGTACATACGAATTTTGAATAATTCACTTAGCATCATCTCCAATACCAGCCAGATGCAGTTTCATCAAACTCTGTCATGCAAGGAAGTTATCTTTGTTCAACTTCAGAACCTCCTTTTTATACATCTTGATCTTTTCGCTCCAAGTACCTTCAAACTATTTTCAAGAGACCAAAGATCTGATACCAATTGTTAGAATGAATTTAGACTAACTGACAGGGGAGGGGTGAATCAGTTATCCTCAGGTCCAGATGTACCAAATAAAACTTTTTGTATTTTAAACAATTCAGATCTACTCGACAGCAGTAGCATATGTCAACAACTTAATCATGCAGTTTACCATTTAATGTAATTAGCTTGTAGAAACATAACAGTAAAACAAACCATAAGCATTCACGCAAGTTGACACAAGTATTTAACGTGGAAACCCAATATGGGAAAAACCACCAGTAACATGATACCAAGTTTCACTCTTCTAAAGTGAGCTCTATGAGGAGCCAACCCTGTTAAAGGTTACAATAACACACTATTAGGTGTGACCTGGTTAAATGATTTAATCACCCTGTCAGGAGTGGCCTTGTTAGAGGACTTAGAACATTACACTTGAATGTCACCTTTCTTAGAGGATTTATATAAATGAATATTAGGTCAACCTTGTTAAAGGATTTTAACCGATACAATGGTCAGAAAGTAATCAGCAGTTGTGATCTGATACATACAACTTACTTTGAAAATTCAGATCCAATTATAGCTCTGATGCTAACTTACTGAGTGGCCTACATTGTCATTTCAATCTTCTAATCTGCTTGGAAATCTGTCAAGCAATCACACATGCAACATTTTGCTTCTGTGTTTACCCTTCTCTACTAGGTCATGCCAATCAGTAAATCAACTATGCAATCCTCTTGCATACACAAATGTACATCAATCCGCACATCCACACTTCAATGAATAACCCCTTGAGGTTATCATATACCTCTCTGTCTAGGTCAGATAAATCTTTGTTGCTTATTCAAGATTGTAGATCTTAGGTTAGGTCAGATCCAATGGATCATTCCATCATTACATTACATTTACTTCTCCAAAGTAGTCTCTAATTAAATATTGAATCCATGCATTAATTATGGTTATCCATACATTAAATAATGTGGATCAATTTTTAATTAACTTTACATATCCCCATAAAATTAACTAAGTCGGCCAGAGATCTCAAATCTCATCATTAATCCAAATACTACAATTCGGCCAATATCTGTGATCTGCACAGCAATCACTATTTCCACTCGACAATTTTACTGGTGCTCAGCACTGAACAAACTTGCTCGTCACAAACAAATTTTCTCAGCATCAAACCAAACTTGCTCAGCACAAAACAACCAAAAAAAATATCTTTGAAAGGTAAACAACTAATTACTTTGCCAAAGTGCCAACTGATCAAATACCCTTTTATTTTCCTTAACTCAACCATTCACTTGGTCTTCTTGTTAAGTCTTCTTCATCAATCAATAGATATGGTACCCAAACAAATAACAATAGTCTCACCAGTTAAGGTTTGACATCAATGACAAAATAACAATTGCTTGCATTGTCACTTTCCAACAGTAACATTATTAGACTAGTTAAGGTCTACTCTATTAAGAGCTTTAGCAACACTATTTAGTGTGTACTCGGTTAAGAGGTTTACAAAAGGATTGTTAAATCCACCTTTTAAAAGGATTTCTTCTATTTTCTAGACTTGTTAGAATGTAGTCAAAAATACTTATTAACCTAAGTATATGCAATCTAGAATTTTTTAATACAGATCCATTAAAGTTCACATGTATATTTATCACCTATAGGGATTGATCAATACCTTTGTTCTGCTCGGTAGAATCTGGTTCTTGATAACCGTTTTCATCTTTTGCTGTCCTTTTGTATAAAACTTTGTCTCTGATCCATAAATGTGCTCCTTGGCTACAATAATCATCACATCATCTTGTTTTGATTGACAACACATCTATTTATATATTAGATTTACCTATTTTAGTTTCACGCTTTTCAATGATAACTCTATGATCAAAGGTTTACAACTTGACCTTGATCTCCTAGTTTGCATGTCTACAATTAGTTAGATTGATTAAAACAATTAAAATTACATTGCTTGTCCCTCAAGAAATGGTTTTTAAGATATGATTTAAAGCTAAATCTAAAACTTAAGTGTTTTATCTGATGTATAAGTCAGATCCACTTTTCTCAGAATATAACTGTCTCTCGGTAGACTTGTACTCGGGTTTCTCTTTAGTCTTACTGTCAATGTTCACTATAAACTTTTATGTCGGGTTCCTCTATTGTCTGCTCTACTAGTTTACAATGTTGACTGCTTTGTCAAGTTACATTGTAAACTTCTACCGGGTTCCTCTATGAAGTGTGTTTTTCGGTTTACACAGTGATTTGTTTGTTGGGTTCCTCTTTACTTAACATTTTTGGTGACCTCTCTTTCCTGTTGTGTCAGGTTGCACTGAAAAACCTGTCTTTCATTGATCATTGTACCAATGGTTCAAAACTTGTTTCCTTTGCATACTAAAGGAAAAATATGTCATCAATCTCCCCCTTTGACATTAGTATCAAAAAATAATATGTGCAAAACTAAAATGTTTAGTATATACACCATGTATTTTACCTTGTCAATATGACTCCCCCTATGTGTATGCCTTGGTATAGTATATGTACATGTATATACACTTTCCTTTATACTATTTCCCCCTTTTTTCCCATTATTTCCCCCTTTTTACCTTATCAATTTTATTTCTCTTTGTCACATATTATTTCCCCCTTTTTTATAATAATGACAAAGGTGTACTACTTACAGTTTGTCAAAAATATGAGAATGGGAGTTCTGCATGTCTTCCATCATTTTCTCCCACTTCTCCTTAAGGTGTTCAAGGTTCATGATCTCCAATGTGATCCTTGCATGCATATCATATATGCTTTCTATCACAGACATTTCTGGGGTGGAAATCAATTGCCTTGTCAATGTCATATGATGTTGTAGTAGTGTAAGATTCGGTAGGAGTAGAGCTTGAAGCTTGATTACCTTATCTCTGAATTTTGTTTCTGCCTCTAAAATCTCAAGTCTCAATATTTTATCTTCCATAATCTTTTCATAATTCAACTTGATTGCATTTTTAGTGGTTGTTAGACTCTATGCACTAGCATTTAGATCGACATCTATTTGTGCAATCTTCTCACTATTCTCCTTAGTAAATTTATCTAATGTGCATAACTTTTTAACTAAGGCTATAGCTTCTGAAATGATCAGTTCCAATTTAGTGACTAGTGCAAATAGCTTTACCTTGTTCTCGGCCACTTCTTGGCTGATTTTCTTTGTCAATTTGTATTGATACTTTTTCTCTGCATGTTCTTCTATTGCCTACTCTGGATCCACATTCTGTAAGGTGATAGCTTCGGTGAGAATGGATAGTTGATCAAGTATAGGAGCATTTTGATTAATGTTAGCATCAGGTATAATCTATAGAAGTATTTCCTTGGTTTTCTCAAGTACCTGGGTGTCCTTTGTTTCCTTTTTAAGCTTATCTTGGATAGCTTTTCTTTTACAAAGTTCTGCATACTTTGTAAGTGTCTCTGGATCCAATGTCCTTGAATCACATGTAGTAATTTCAATTATCTCATCCAGTGTGACTGGATTCTTATTTTTTTTCTTCTTCTTCTTAGAAAGTGTGGTGGAGGGACCTATATGCAATACCATAGCAAGTTCCTTTTCTTGGTCTGATGTGCTTGGTGAAGGCTTTGGAGTATGTGTGCCTTTATCCTACTACTTAGTGTCTACCTGTCAGTTGGGAGTGGATGTGTCCACATCAACTTTAGGTTTATTCGTAACATCTCCTTCGGTATCCTTAGGAGTGGCATCACCTTTCTTCTCTTCTTCACCTTTATCTTTCTTCTCTCCATCTATTTCTTTTTTTTCTCCATCGGTTACCTTTTGTTCATCAGTTGTGTTTTTATACTCCTCTTCACTGTTATCTTTGGGTATGCTTTCATCAAGTTTGGGTGACTTTTCCTTTTCTGAGATGATATTGATTGCTTGTATCAATAGTGGCATTTGGTCTAGTATATTTACCTATTGAGCATCATTTTGTTTGTCTTTTTCCTCGGATTTTGCAGTGGCACTAGCGATATCCTCATCTTCCTTTAGCTCATCAGCAGGATCTTCGGTGATATCTATTATTATCACATCTTGGATTGTGACATCATTTGTGTCTCCTAATGACTACATGATTTGAGGAATGTCATCCATTGCTTTGCTTGCTTTTGTATTTAATTCAATTGAAGTGAAATCCTCTACATCATTTATAAGAATGTGCTCTGGGTTTCATGTAGCCTAATTTTATTCATTATGAGGCTCGTCAGTGAGTGCTAATACTCTCTCGGGGCTTGTATCCTCCTTAGGTACATTGAGTATTTTCCTCCAAGCATCCTCACTTTCCTTGTCAAGCTCAATTAGGTTTCCCTGTAGCACTTTGTAAGCTCTCAATTTTGGTGAGAACTTCTTTGAATGTAACTTCATCATTTCTACAATTTCTTCCATTTTGGACTCGGGTGACATAACAGAAACTAGGGCTCTTTCCCTTATCTATTTTTCAGAATTCAATGCAAATGCCCACCTTGCCAATAAGTTTTCTAGAAGTTCTTGTGGCATCTTATTTTCAAACTATATAAGAATATATTTGAATTTACACATTTTTGTGATGATGGCTTCTTCTATCTTTTTCTGATCCTTGGGATTCATAGTTAGCCATTTTCTAATCATAGGCTTAGTTATTGAACCTGACATGATGATTAATGAACAAATCTCATCAATTATGGTAGGAATTTTGTTCTTTATAGGTTGGAGTTTCTCACTCTCATTTTTCTTAGTGTCTTCCTTATCTTCCTTGCTTTGGATAAGTCTCCTTCTCCTCTTAGGTTCTGATGTTTTCCTTGTTTGAGGCTTTCTTTTTTAAGTCCTTATCCTTTCTTGACTAGTGGTGAGTCTTCCTTTATAGTTTGACTCCTTGTCCGTGATGCAGCAGTTGTTCTTTGCTTCTTAGGGGGTGGTACATTAGACTCTATTGATTCAGAGTCACTCACTTGTTCAACTTCACCAACAGGTGACTATCTCTTGGTTTCTTCAGTTTTTTTTGTTTCTTCTTCATTGACCGACAACTTCTTCTCAAGTGTTTTGACCATTTTGGTCTTCTTTTTGTCGATCTTCTTTACCACTAGGTCGGTATTTATTCTTTCTTTAGCCTCTTCATAGGTTCAAAACCTTGGTAATAATTTATCTAATGGTTCATTTAACAATGCTTCAATAGCATTGGTGGCTTGATCTATGTTGATCTCATAGTCAAGTGGGGCTAGCCATGCTATCCTCAGTACAGCTAGTTTGACCAAGGTGGTATTGTTTTCCACCATAAAACAAATATCAAATTTATATTTTTCTACTATTTGTTCTGGTATCCTCATCTTTTTTTGCATTTTGTCCTTAAATCCAGTGAAATATTCATCCATGACTGATGTAAATTTGTCACCTAGTGACTTAATGAATTCACTAATTTGAATTGTCACTGGTCGGGTAGTATCCTAGTTGACATTACCGATAGATGGGGAAATGTCTTGAAAGTAGAAAAATATGCACATTAGGATTCAAACAAACTTACATGAATTGGACTTTGCATACCTGATTATGCTCATGTTCTCCTCAAATTTCTTCATTAGAAGCTCAAATATATCCAACTGCAATCCCTTCTTTACAATCTTGTGTGCAGTGTCTACTACTCTGGATGCAATACTATTCATCCTGCTGGCTTGGAATATCTTGTATCCCAGCACACAAGTACCAAAATTTTAGTTCAGGATCCTTGATGGAATTTACTTTCAATCCTCTGTCATCCCATTCTGCACCTATCATCTTCTCAATCTCAGGGTGAGAAGGGTGTTTAACTCCCTTGGCCTTATCAGTTATATGATAACCGGTCATAGTGTGTATCACATCCCTAGTGATCTATTTTGGCTTGTCCAGCCACATCTTTCGGTCATACACTATGCTCAACACTATCCTAATACATTTGGTCTTAAACTCCTTTAGTAACATTAGGGCATTTGTCAGCCCTTTGACCTTTGTGTGTTTATGTTCCTCCTTGATGGTTCTGCCTGTGCAAAGCTTCTTGTAAGCTTGCTCAACCTCAAGATCTCCTATCTCAGAGATCTTGCAATTTATGTATGTCCTAACATCATCAACGAGAAAAACCCTAGGTGGTATTCTTGAGAATGCTCTAGTGTCATCAAGTTGTGAGGCAACCTCAAGATAGAACTTGTAATGTGGCTCCTCACAGGTGGATTTCTTGATTAGGTTGACCTTATTTTCCTTGGAATTCTTGATCTTGGTTACACGAGATGTGGTTGCCATGGTTTCTAAAAATTAGGGATTTTCCCATAAAACAAACAATGAGCTTGATGATGTTACTTACTTACCCTTTTGTATGTTGCTGTGATTATTTTTGAATGATGTGAATCTACTTGTTAATGACTTCTACAATCTGGTCTTTGTTGGTCGCTTTGTGCTCTTCTTCGCTCTGCTTATTTTCTCTAAATCATTGGAGAATGAAATTAAGTCTCCATCATCCTTTTATAGATGGTTCCCTAAGTGACATATTTAATGCTTTACCCACTTGTCAGGTGTCAAAGATGGAGTCACTCAAGGAACACACCAACTTCATTCTCGGTGAGAACGCGATGCTCAAGGCAAATGTCAACTCATTTGACTTTTCACATGTTCACCGATGGATCTCAATATATGGTGAAGGAAACTTAGCTTTGTATGTACACCAATGGTTCTCAGTATGCATAGACCAACATGATTGAGTTCACAAATTTAGAACAAGTAATACCATAGTGCATCTTTATTTATGCTAGTTTGGTATATTCATCAATGTATAATGGAACTGATGTAAAATATAACTTTGTATAGTGCAGCTCCATACTTACTTGTTCTGATTAGGTGGGGATGGTGATATCACCAGATCCATCAGATAAGGTGTCACCAATTGTATTTCTCATTCCAACATCATCAGTATTGGTAGCTTTCCTCCACATTTTGTTTCTCATCCTTCTGATATCTTCAATGGTATTTCCATTATGAAAATTTCTTGTCTCTGTCACTTGGTATCTACATTCCTTACTTAGATGACCGACCCTATGATAGTGTAAGCATGCCATTCCAGGGTTAGTCCAGCTTCTAGACTTTTGTGTCCATTTCCTCATGTAGATTTCATATATGTGATCAAATCTACCACATGCTTTGTAGTTTTCCCATGTATTGTCATCCCAAACATATGAGTTACCGACTCTTTTTGGTTGATAAGTATTTTCTTGATCTTTTGGCTTCCATGCTTTCTTTTTCTTCTTCCTGCATTCAAGAGATGTGTGCCCATGCATTTTTCAAGTAGGAAAATATTTTTCCGTGTAGGTTTCCTTCTTTGGTTGTTTCACCTTAGATTTACATTCATATGATTTATGTCCTTTATTGTTACAGTTATAACAATTTCCTATAAATGTAGATGTGGATTTAGGAATACCTTTCATTTTTCTCTTGCAAACATTTGATGTGTGGCCTGGTTTTCCATAGTGATTGCATGAATGATTTCTTGGTCTTGGATTTGTGTAGAAATCTTTGTGATCAACTTGGTATGGTTATTCTCCATGCTTGATATACCCTAGTCTGGTATTGTTGTTGACTCTTCTTTGTCCATCTAGAAAATCATCCATCCTTTTTGTACTTTCTTCAGCTCTCTTAATCATATCATTGTGTTGTTGCTAAATTCTTACTTCATGCTTTATTTTTTCATTTTCTTATCTTAGCTCACCAATAGCTTCTATTGTTTCAATGAGTTATATGTTAATTCGATTTGTCTCCTGACTCATAAGAATAATCTGATTGGTGATCTTATAATGATGTTTAGTAAGTCTTTGTATTTTTTACTCTCTCTCTATCTCTTGTATTTTTTTAGTGATCTTCCTCCTGTCATCAATAGCTAATGTTCTTTCTTGTTTAGCTTGTTTAGAATTGTTCATAACATCAATCATCCTTAGCATCTGTGTCTCTTGACCGATTTGAAGTATCTTTACTTTCTCTGTCAAATGTTGATTGATTTCATTCAGACTTGTGATGCTTCCTTCAGATGTGTCTGATGCTTTGCTAGATGTAGATCCTAATGACTCAAACAAATCAGGTATCTCTTCTTCATGATAGTCTGTTTCATTACAGTGAGATGCCATAAATTTTCTTTCATCCATTAGTTCTCTCATATTTATTCTTTCTTTTTTGTATTTCTCATAGAAGATCTATATTTCTAGCTTCTAATTCTCAATACTCTTGTCTAGCTTATACCTTTCCATTGTATGATATTTTCTCTCAAGTATTTAAACTTTTCCAAATAAGAGATCTAGCTCTGATACCAATTGTTGGAAATAATAGAATTGTGTGTACTGAGATGGGAGGGGTTACTCAGTTCCCCTAAAACTTTTTGTCAATTAACCTTTATCATTTCTGTAATCAATTGATTGTATTACCGACCATATCTGTTATTCTATCTTTATGCATGTAATATCAATTCATAAACTTAATTTGCATGTAAACATTCATAAAAAAATTCATGAAATGTATTGACACATGACACAAGATTTGGTAACATAGAAAACCCCTATTAGAAGGTAAAAACTGCGGTGGGGATGAAACCCACAAAAAATTCACTATCTGCAGAATGGAAGGGGTCAATTAAGGCTTACAAGTTTGATCACTTATGATGATCTTACCCTGTTAGGAGTAACATGTTTAGACTAGTTAAGGTCTACTCTGTTAAGAGTTTTAGCAATATTGTTTAGTGTACACTTGGTTAAGAGGTTTACAAAAGGATTGTTAAATCCACCTTCTCAAAGGATTTCTTCTATTTTCTACACTTGTTAGAATGTAGTCAAAAATACTTATTGACTTGAGTATATGCAATCTAGAATTGCGAAATACAAATTCATTAAATTTCACATGTATATTTATCACCTATAGTGATTAATCAATACCTTTGTTCTGCTTGGTAGCCTTGAATCTGGTTCTAGATAACCGTTTTCATCTTTTTCTATCCTTCTGCATAAAACTTTGTCTTTGATCCATTGATGTGCTCCTCGGCCACAATCATCATCACATCATCTTTTTTTTATTGATTACACATCTATTTATACATTAAATTGACCTATTTTAATTTCACTCTTTTCAGTGATAACTCTATGATCAAAGGTTTACAACTTGACCTTGATCTCCTAGTTTGCATGTTTTGAATCAGTTAGACTGATTAAAACAATTATAATTACATTTCTTGTTCCTTAAGAAATGGTTTTAAAGATATGATTTAAAGATAAATCTAAAACTTAAGTGTTTTATCTGACATGTAAGTCAGATCCACTTTTCTCATAATATAACTGTCTCTCGGTAGACTGGTGCTCGGGTTTCTCTTTAGTCTACCTATCAGTGTTCACTGTAAACTTGTATGTCAAGTTGCTTTATTGTCTGCTCTGTCGGTTTACACTATTGAATGCTCTATTATGTTACCTTTTAAACTTCTTTCGGGTTCCTCTATGAAGTGTGTTTATCAGTTTACACAGTGATCTATCTGTCAAGTTCCTTTGTCAGGTTCTCCTTACTTACCATTTTTGGTGACCTCTCTTTATTGTTGTGTCGGGTTGCACTGAAAAAACTGTCTTTCGGTGATCATTGTACCGACATTTCAAAACTTGTTTCCATTGCATACTAATGGAAAAATATGTCATCAATGCATTTTAGGCATTGTTTCAAAGAATAATTAATAAAAATTATGCCCCAGTATGCCCCAGCAAGAATAAGGCAATGAGGTAAATGATGCCCCCCTCAAGATATTTTTTATCCAAGAAATTCATGAATGATCTTTTGAAAGAATATTTAGATTAAATGATGAAAGAAATGAATAATTAGTAAGAAGTGAAGAATGTTGGTAGGTTATGATGACTGTGTAATGGCTATAAGATGCAATGATTCATAACATACTTCTATATGATGTCTATTAGATGTCATGGTTTATATGATATGCTCATATGTTATGTTTATGTGTTAGAATTTAATCTTTCCTTGGTTGAAACTATGTAATTAAAGGATAAACCAATGTATCCTTATTTGTATTTGTCCTCTAGTCCAAGTAGGAGGACATGTCACAATTTTTTAATTCCTTTGATAAGGAAATAAGATATTCCTCCTTAAGAGGATTCCTACACATGGCACACACTTGATGTGAATGTGACACTCATAGGATATGGGAGTTACATGCAAAATCCTTCACTCACCTCTACTTAAGAGATGCTTCTCTCTCACTTCTTAAGGCTGGTTCTCACAAGTTGGTTCTTATGGAGTAGTTATTCTCTCTTCTTCTCTCTTTTTCATTATCATTCTCACAATGTTGTAATGAGATTCTTGCTCCATCTCTATTCTTCTTTAGCTTCTTGCCTCATTCATTTTATAAGTACAAGGGGTTTTTCTTAGTTTTTCCCCTTTCAAAAACATTGTCTTGGTATTATTCTTGAGCTTCTTGGTGATTGTTCTTGGATCATTTTTTTCGTTTATGGTAAACATTTTCATTTCTACACTCTCTCTTGGATTCTTTCCTAAATCTAGTTTACTTTATTTATATTTTCTAACATGGTATTAGAGCTGGTTTAATCCTTGTTTTGAGTGTGCATGCAGGAATATTTGAAAGATATCTCAGTTGAGGAGAAGAAATCAGATTTTGTATTAATCTAACTCTTTTGTTGCAGATTTTTCAATTTTTTTTTTGGGTTTGGCCGGTTCACAGCCAAACCCAGCAAATCTAAGTTTATTCATCTATTTTTAAGTTTTTTAATGATCTAACATACCCTCTGTCGGGCAACCGCAAGGGATTTATAGTTTGCACATGTTTTATTTCATCTTTATATCGATATCAAAATCTATTTCACTAACCTTTTGTGCAGGTTATTACAAATTTATAGCTAATTTTCTTGCAAATTTTAACTCTTCACTAAATCTATTTCATATCTAATCAAAAATCCTTTATCAATTCCATTTTTCAGCATATTGTTAACCCTTTGCAGGTTTACATATCTCTGTCATTGTTTATATCTCTCTGTTATTCCTCTTTGTCTGTGGTTTCTTGGATTGCATCTCCCTCTCTTTGTGTTTGATATTATGCATAGATAAGAATGAATCTTAAAAAACCGTGATCTGGGTTTTGTGCAGAACCCTCCAATTTAGCTTTCACACGAGCATTTTTCTATAGTTTGCCCACATTTGAGAGAAATGCTAAGTTATTTACTAACATTGTTTTTTGCAGATTTACAAACGTACCTTAGTTAATTCATATTTTAGTTTATCATTGTTTTCACTAACTTTTTTTCTTTCAGGATACTCATAATAACTTTATTGATGTTTTTTGTTTTCCTCAGCATTCAATCTAACTTTCTTCTTGTGCTGCATCCTACTTACCACAGTTTTCCTTTTCCTTTAGCACAACATATTATTCAAACTTGCATATTATTCAAAGGCTTTTCATTCTCATTGCATAGCAAACCTTGCTTCACTCCTCTCTTGGATGCTTTAAGTCTTTCCTTTCTAGACTTCCTTAGCCCACGCTTCTCATTCATTCAATCTCATTGCGTAGCATTGCGCTAATCTCTTAACTTTTGGCTGTATCTCCCTTGAAACCAGAGGCCAGCTCTCTCCTTACTTAGCGCAGCTCTATCCTTTCTTAGCACAGCTTGTGTTAATTTAAATTGATTCCTATACATTGTGCAACTTTGACTTTGTATCCTTCAGCCCAACATTCCTTATCTTAACTTTAACTTATTTGTTTAAATTTATTTGTATCCTTAACATTGCGTAGCATTATTACTAATATCAAAAGCTATTAAATATTAACTTTTAATATCTTTTTTTCTTTTCCTAGCTTCTCACCTTGCTGCGCAGCAGTATGTCTTAGCTTTGTGGGCAACTTTGCTTGATTTTTGTGCAAACTTTATCCATCCAGCAGTATCAAACCATATCATTTTTAATTATAAATTTTTTAAACTTTTAATACTGTAGCAGCTCTCTGTCTCCCTTGCGCAGCACAACTCGTCATTCTCAGCACTGCATCTGTTAAAATTTAATAGTATAATATTCAAATCAATTTGTGAGCGTTTATTCACATTCCTATATTTGTAATATTTTGGAAATTTTATCTATATTCAAACATCAGCGGGCATCTATTTATGTATATTCTTCCCTGCGAGGGATATCTCATTCATTGCGTTGTTTATCAGTTACTTTCAGCTCAATCTGACATTCTCTATGTAGTTTGTCAGGTACATTCAGCAAAGAAGCAGCTGGTTTGGTATATCTTTGACCATTTCTTTGCCTCTATTTTTAGTTAATATTATTATTTCATTTAACATTTCACTCATTATTTTGTTCCTCTTTTCATTAATTGAAATTAACTTCATATTGTTTTGTTTAATGGACTTTTTTAACCATCAATTGTTATTACATTTTTATACAGTAATCATTTAAATTTAACAAAAAGAGATAGTTGTTAATCTTTTTTAGCTTCCATATGTTTAAATTTCATCTCAATAGTAAAATTCATTTGTATTTCAAAACATTTAAATTACATTATTTTTATATAATTTATTCACATTGTGTGTTAAATCTTTTATTTAACAAAATGTTTAAACTTTAATACAATTTTTTTGCTCCATATTTTTTAAAATCGTTTTAACACAATATACATTTTATCTATTTAATCATATTTCAATTGCTATTTTGCAATTTTGTTACTCTAAAAATTTCTTCCTTCATTTAAATTTTTTTTTTAAAAATATTATTTTTTAATATCATTATTTAACCATTCATATTGAGAGTTACATTAATTCAAATTTATTTTTATTGATCTTGATCAATATATATTCTTTTTATTCCATTTTGTTTAAGTTAATTTGATCATCTCTTTCTTTATTAATCATGTCTACATTGATTCTAGAGATTAATTTAAACGGTTCTAACAATTTGGTATGGAAATATTTCATTTTGATTATTATTCGTAACAAATGAAATTATGTTCATTAAACAAAGGGGGTAAACATTATTTTTTATTTTCACTAGCCTTTTGTTGATGCTTTTCAATTATATTTTTTTTAAAGAAACAAATTAATATATGATTGATCCAAAGCACTTAAAGTTATTGATAATATAAAATTATAGTATTTGCCTTCTTGAGTACTATTATTAATTTTATTGTTTAGCATTACTTGCTATCTATTTTATATGATCTATTGTTGTATATGTTATGAGTTCCTTTTGATCAACCTGTTCCATCTGTAAGATGCAATGGTTGCACTTACTCAGTTGATGTTTATCAGCTTGTTCCATCTATAAGATGCAATGGTTGCACTTACTCAGTTGATGTTTATCAACTTGTTCCATCTGTAAGATGCAATGGATGCACTTACTTCAGTTGATGTTGATCAACTTGTTCCATTTGTAAGATGCAATGGTTGCACTTACTCAGTTGATTTTTATCAACTTGTTCCATCTGTAAGATGCAATGGATGCACTTACTTCAGTTGATGTTGATCAACTTGTTCCATCTGTAAGATGCAATGGATGCACTTACTCAGTTGATGTTTATCAACTTGTTCCAT